>JAGFPH010020548.1:3178-14130 GCA_018207615.1 Philaenus spumarius | reverse complement strand
GAAGAAACCATTCTGGGGACCAAGGAGAACAACTTTAAATCGCTGGAAATCGACAGAAGGAATTACGCGTCGAACTTCTTGTGTTCTGTAAGTGGCAAACGATCATTGTTACTTATAATTTTAAATAAATCCCTTTTTTACAAAATAATAAATAAATTAAAATAAACTAAATAAATAAATTCAAGTAGATTCTGGGGAAATTGAATAAAGTAAACTCGTTTAGTAAATTTCATTACTCACAATGGCAAATCGTCGTATGTAAATAATATAATCATTAATATACAAATTTTAATTAATAAATTAATTAATCACTTTGCTACTTTTCAATATATGTAATTATAAGTTAAAGATTAATAAATTTCATTGTGTTTTTGATAATAATAATTTGTTGTTTCAAAGCTAATGGATTATGTTAATTAATAAATCGTTTTTGAGTTTTCAGTAGAAAATTTTTGAATATATAATTTACAAATCCAATCAAATTAATCCTAAAACCATTCAGTGCTCTAGTGTAATTAAGTCAGCAGGTGAGTTATTCACGGATCACTACAAATTTAACTCCAAAGGGAACGATCCCGAAAAAGAGTCTAGAATTGAGCTAGTGTACTACACAAAAGACAAAAAAGGTCTAACTAATTTAAATTTAAAAAACTTAAGAATAGGAAACAAAAAGTTTTCCTTTTCTTGCCCTCGCCAAACCTCTCAAATTGTTCTAACGGGGTAGGTAGTACAACGGAACAACGTCAAATAAGGCCTGAAAACACTTGGGTGTTATTTGATGAGGGAAAGTGGTAAAGTTAACAACAAAAGGTTGTGTTTATTGAATAAATTAAAAGGGTAGGGAGGTTTGCGCGTGGCAAGTGGCTCCCGAACGTGGGGCGAAAACCTTGCGATCCCGAAAAAGAGAGGTTTGCGCGTGGCAACATGTTTCTTGAAATCATTTACATTTATTACCATAGCAACTTGGCAAATTTAGAACAATTTAGAAGGTCACAACAAATTTAGAAGGCATAACAAACCTTCTTGTCAAATTTAGTTGAATTTTGTTTAACAACAAACAGCGTTTTCGGTTAGGTTTATATCGTCTATTATAGTAAAAAAAATGGTCCTACTACTGTGGTCAGTAATTTAAATAATTATAATATGTAAAATGATCAAAAAATATTTTTTCAGGAACAAAAATTTATAATTTTTCGAAACTGTATCTTTAGGGAAAAAACGCTGGTAAAGCTATGCCAAATTTTTCGCATAAATCGTAATTATTTCTATAATTAGATTACAGAGCCTGGGGGTATTTTATTCGCGTTTCGCAGTATGTTCATGAAGCTTTATGAGTATTAAATTGTTTGTTTCCATTTGCGATGGTATAAAATTGAATTAATTACAAGCTGTAGACTTTAGAAATAAATCTCTATAGATTAGCAGTATTAGCAGTGAATTTTCATAGGAAAGATGAGCTATTGCACTGACTCTTGTAGTGGGTCCCAAGGTCAACGAGAGGTGGTCAATAAGCACCTATCACAGTTGCAAGAACATGTTTGGGATGTTATTACTGTTCTTACTCTAATGGCCGCATTTTACTTCCGATTTGGTAAAATTTAGTACATACGATAGTTTTCATTAGCCAAAAATTCCGACAACCTAAAGTACGTATTTTGATAGGAAGTGAAATTATTTTGAGATTTCTTATAGAAGAATAAAATTTGTTTGGGGTTTATCTTAAAAAATTATATACAAATTTTTTACACGACCTTCTATAGTTCGTCTGGTTCCCCTAAAATCGATCAAAACGTAAAATAGAAATACCTGGTTCACATTCACGTGGTGGTAACTGTACGGAGACCACAAGGTCGAGGTGCAAACTCTCAAAGTGAATGAGTCCACTGCGAGCGCAGCCAAGAAGTCCATAACTCGAGGCCGCTAGGTCAAAGTGCAAATTTAAGCTGTGAGCGGAACG
Organism: Philaenus spumarius; assembly: GCA_018207615.1. Classification (NCBI taxonomy): domain Eukaryota; kingdom Metazoa; phylum Arthropoda; class Insecta; order Hemiptera; family Aphrophoridae; genus Philaenus; species Philaenus spumarius. The sequence goes on along the minus strand of JAGFPH010020548.1, from coordinate 12,173 downwards.
AAGCAGCACGTGAGGTGTTAGATCGAAAAACTCTACTAATATATTTCGTACACGCAGTCGGCTATTCAGCACCTCCGTCGGTAGAACAATTGACCAAATAGTTGGTTGAAACCCTGAAACATATACACTTTATTTGGAAATTTGGTCAACTCACCTCAGCGGTTCAGCTGCGTGGTCAAATTATTTCATGATTTATAAATGATGTTTACAATAAAAATATTAGGAATGCTTTACTTTATTTTCTTTCAGAAATTTACTGAAATATTTTTTATAACTAGTTTTTCCTGTTCAACTGATAATGTTAGTAATCTCCCCTAACAGTTTTAATCACAATTCTATCAATAAATAAAAAAACTGTATCATTTAACTGACACAAACTTTCTACCAACCTACTGTAGTCAAAATATTATTGTTTTTAATCATTTTATTTACTACTTTTTAGAACAAAACAAAAAAATAATATTCTACCTACGTCAATCGTATAAAAAAATTATTGTCCCAGGCGGGATTCGATCGCGCGACCTTTGAATTACTGGCCGTGCTCGCTACCGTGGTGCTACCCCGTGCGGGCGCTGCCGCGATGCTAGATTGACAACACAAACTTGTTTATTTTTAAACATTTCCCCATAATTATAAAACGCCGAAGTTTTGATAAAAGCGGGTGGTGTCATTTTGTTTGGCATCTTAAGCACTATAAATACTGAAAATTTGATCAAAATCGTTAGAGCCGTTTTTGAGAAATTTGGATTTTTGTCGTTTTTTATGGGTTTTTATGGGTGAATTACCCTTAAAAATTAAAAATTTCAAAAAAATGAAAAAAACGCCTGGAGATATTAGGGTTTAGTACCTACATACCAAATTTCATGAAAATCGGACCAATAGTGTCCTCTCTGGTCGTGTATACATACAGACAGACTGACAGACAGACATCACTCTAAAAACACTTTTTTGGGTTCAGGGAGCACCAAAACAAAAAATTCCACTAAAAATATTTTTGGGTTCAGGGAGCACCAACACAGATAATTGCACTAAACATTTTATTTTGGTTCTGGTAGCACCAAAACAGATAATTCAACTGAAAATTCAAATTCGAACATTTTTACGAAAACAATACTTTCTCCATATACTACGTATAGGGTGGAGAAAGTAAAAATCCATGTGGGACACATTCAACCTATTTACACATTTGTGTACAGTCTGCACAGAATTTATGCCGTGTATTTTAACCGTGTCATACAAAATGTGCCTTTGCGTAAGTCAGCGCGGCGGGTCTGTGCAAACACGAAGTTTGAAATACAACTGGGGTATGCAAAGCATGTCGGGAAACCCATCCATTAAAACCAGGTTTAGTATGACCATGCAAGTGTAAACATTACATTAGGCTACGTTAAGGGTTGAAGTGACCAAGGGCAATTAGCAGTTTAGATAAGGGTCGAGGGTTGTATACTACGATATCTGCTCCGCGCAAGCCACGTCTGGCAAACACTGCGTGCATTAAGCGTTTTTAAAAACCTACTTTAAGGAAATGAACCCGTGCTGTTTTCCTCATTCAGTCCTCTCGTACAGTCGGCTACGCAAACAATGTCCGACCAATATCAACTAGGCTACTTTCCAAACAATTTAAACTGAAACAATAGTTCCTTTTTGTTTTCAAGGGGTGGAAATGTAAATGTCCTAGTCTGTTGACAATATTATCGAAAAATATTCAAAGTTGCGCTTTCAATATCCGTGTTAACGAATCAAATTTTTTAACTGCTATGAAAAGCAATTTAAGTGTATTTTTTATTATATTTCAAATTTAATCTATTTATATAAGAGGCTTTGTGATGATTGAATGACTGAATGACATAGAGCAAAAATTACTTGAGATCGATACACGAAAATTTAAAGGTCATAAATTCTTATGGGGTCATAGACGCAAAAATAGTGAAAAATCTGATAAAAGAGCGGTCCGGATCCAAAAGCTTAGCAACACATGTTTGTTTACATTCATTACCATATCAATCAACTTAGCAAATTTAGAATCAGTTTATTATTCTTCAAAACCAACAGCGTTTTTAGATTATTAACAAACTAAAATCAAACAAAAATCAACGAAAATTGCTTAGGCTACTTTATCATGATTCAATACAAACATCTGTTGCTACATATTATCAATAAAACACCTGTGTTTTTTTATCAAAAACTTATCTTAATTTTAGGTTACTCTTGCAGGGAAACTAAACACGTTTATTTGTAACCAATAATTTGTAAAATTTAGAATCGGGTAGTTATTCATCACAACAGTTTTTAAGATGAGGTAAAAGCAAAAAAAGGCTGACATCTGGTGTACATTTTATATTGTTTCCTTTAGTTGGTAATATATACATTTTTTTCAAATGTTGATCTATTGATTATTTAAATACTAGTAAGCCCCCGTGAAAAATCACAGGCAGATTAATTAGATACACATACTGTAAGAAATTCGTTAGTATTTAAAAAAAATATTTAAAAAACAACTTTATCTAGGCCTACTGTCGCGGCTTTTTAACTCGGTAAATGTGTACAACTATAAGAATAAAATTATAAAACTGTAGGCCTATGTGTCTTTTTTTTAAATTTATGTACGTTATTATATATTTTAGGGAAGATAAAAATATTATCTTTCAAGGGAGCCACGGTGGCCGTGGTTGTTAAAGCGTCAATGCTTTATCAATCGTCATGGCAACCATCAATGGAAAGGTTCCGGGTTCAATTCCCATTGACCCCGAATAATTTTCTAAATGGTTTCTTAACAGTCATCGTTGGCTGTGGTTCATTAGCCTTAAGTGCAAAACAGTAGGACGTTAAACACAAAAAAAAATCTTTCAATTGCTTTTTATTTCATATTGATAGATCAAATGATTTAGAAGTTATTAATATTATAGTGAAGTAATTAATAATCGAATATGTTTATATGTTATACGAAGATGTACGAATGTTTCCGAAGTTAAACATATATGTATCTCTTCCAATTTGTATAAACGAATATATTGATGAAAAAAGGTTGTATTTACAACCTACAGTTTATACAGTTTACAAACATGAAAGCAAATCTTATAACGTAATAAAGCATACGAAATTTAACTCTATAACTCATATATAAAAAAAATCAACTTCACAAGGAATTATGATTGAAATTGTAAAAATAACCCCAAGAATAATCTACGCTGGGTCTTGTTTAAGTATTACAGCTGTTATATTATATGTTACTCACGTACGTACGTACGTATGAATGTACGTACACGTACACTAGCTTTTATATGAGTCGATTAATGGTGAAATCAAAACACATGCCACAATTTGAATTATTGGGGGTGGTCGTCTCTATTTCGATTTCTTTCTTACATCAGTTATTTATAGGTCACCACTCAATCGTAATTTTATTTCCGTGAAAATATCATAGCATACAATTCGCTTCGCCATGGGTCTCCGTCGGACGTCGGTGTTAGTGAACGACGCGAGCAGGGCGCAGCCACTAGTGTATAATATATTTATAAACGGCTCTGTCCTGACTGACATAGAATAAACGTAGAGCAAAACCTACTTAAGATAAAAGTACGAAAAAATTTAAAGGTATATTCTTATGGGGTCATGTACACGCATTTCATAAGGAAAGGATTTTGTGAAATTTAAATTTTTAATTGTAAAAGTAGTAAAAATTCTGGGATTTACTCCAAGTTTTAAAACTGCTGATTCTGATCAAAAACTTAGCAAACTCAAGTTTTTTAACCCATTTACATTCGTTACCATAGCAACCAAATTTAGAATCAATTTATTACTATTCACAGCAACAGCTTTTTTAGGTTAGTTTAACAGAATAAATACAATTAAACAAAAATCAACGAAAAAGGCTTACTGTATTATAAATAAAACATCTGTTGTTACATATTCTATACTAATATTATAAACAGGTAAAGTTTTTTTTTTTTTTTTTTGTTTGTATGTAGAGGGGGTAATGTCTGGCACTACTGAAGCGATTGATAAAATAGTTTTACTAATAAAAACCTACACTATCCCTGAGTAACATAGGCTATAATTCATTTCGATAAAAACCTTTTTTTATTTCAATATTTTTGTAAATTTAGTCGGAAAAAATTCTTAGGTTAGGCCTAGAATGATAAATTAACACATGTATTTACATTTATTACGATAGAAACCAATTGAATAAAATAATATATAATATAGCTGTTTGCTCCAATATTTCCATTAACAGCTGATTTCAAAATTTGAAGCAATTATTTTTGTATTTCTAGCTTTTAGGTTAGGTTTTTAAAGTGTAGACCTGAGCCTTGCTGGTTCTTTTAACAATTATTATAACTGCTGTTATAAAATATAAGAAATAATTTGATTTGAACATTTAACATTATTTACCATCTTAGTTTTGAGGTTATTATTAATCCTACACCTTTATAATAACTTAACATATGTTCTTAGAAGGTTTCATTGAGGGTTGGCGTGCGGAGCACGCAGGGATCTCCCTAGTTATAAATAAAATTGCTGATTTGGATCAAAAGCTTAACACAATTTTAGGTTACGCCTATATTAAACCAACACATACTTATTGAAAGCATTTACATTTATTACCATGGAAACATCCTTGGCAAATTTAGAATCGTTTATTTTTTTAACAATCAACAGCGATTTTAGAGTAGGTTTATATCGCTCTATTATGTAAAAAAACATCCAGTCATTCAAGCAAAAACCTGGCCCTACTGCGTATGTTTCAGTATCTATTATACCCCAACCACCATACTCCAATCCATGTGCCTCTGTCCTAAACAATCGTAGTTTCAGGGAAAACATCAGGGTATACAATACTGGAATCTGTTTCCATTTGCTTCGCCACTAGTCACCGTGGAGGTTGGTGAGCGAAGCGACTACAGCTATTTTTTCTTATTAGCAACTTAGCAAGCGATTGAATTGTCTACTCTTTTCCGTTACAACTGTCGTGTAGTTAGTAATGGTGTACCATTTATATTGTGGCCAAGTTAAAACTCTTTCTGTGGTAAATATTTATTACACCCTGATTTTAAACCCTCGATGGCGCGAATTGAACGACGAAATGTGTGTAAACTTAAGTGATGGCGGTCGATTAGGACCCGCATCTCTTTAGGCCTTTAATGTTCTTTTTTCTCCCCTAACCCAACATTCTTATACACTATTTAACAACATATCTTGGCAATAGAGATGTGATTTACAAAACTGTAAACTTAGTTGGGCTTAAAATATTATCATAGGTGAAATCAAACTCCAAACATTACAATACATGTGACAACAACAATGTGAGGAATGACTCTGTTTACTATAATACAACTAATACTATCCCGTGAAAAATTGCAAATTTTGCACGTGAAAAAATAAAATAAAAATATTAAGTTCAATGTGTTGCAGAACTAATGAAGGCTTTATGAGGTTTAATAAGTAATTGAAAATGTCTTTTTATTTAAGTAAATACTTATTTAGGCGCACCTAGCACTTTTTGGATGAGGTAAAATTATACGAATTCGCGTTTTGATTTCGTCGATGATTTCTTATTTTTCGTTGGTTTGCACAAGTTACCAATAAGTTCTGGAATGGCTGATTTCACACTTACCGACACGACACCGACACGGCACCGACACGATATCGGAACGATGTTGTCGGTCATGAAAACTAACTTAAACTTTAAGAGTAGCTTTCACACTCACCGACATATCGGTGTCGTGTCGTTGCAGGCGCCGACATGTCGGCGAGCTACTGGTCTCCTTTCTTTATCGGTACGATATCGTCTCAGTTTGTTTACTGGTTGCTGTGGTAATCATTCAGAAATAATTTGGCCTAGTTAAATATTTTAAATTGGTAGTGTTTATATCGGCGTCGAGTCGGTAAATGTGAAACACGTCTGCCGATATCGTGACGATATCGGTACTATTGCTGTATCGGGTCAGTGTCATGTCAATGTCGTGTCGGTGTCGTGTCGGTAAGTGTGAAATCAGCCATTAGACCAGAAGTTTAATGTAACAGCTGATCGTAAAAGAAGAAGCTACGAAGTAAAATTGGCAGTGGTAAATTCAAAGGCTTAAACCTATATAGCTGTATGGGTTTAGTCACGTCACGCTACAAATGAAATGGACATTGTGCTTCCTCATTTTGTAGTAGTTCTAGTAGTTCTGTGAACAGTAGACCTCGCTCGTTGAAATAACAAATATGTGGTTTTGGGCGTAGGTTAAAAATAGTGTGCCAGTAAGGAAGTAAGCACAAGGTTTAGCCAGTAAAACATTATTTTTCAATTCCCTCGATTCCGGGATTTCTAGTTCTCGTTTTTCCTTTTCTTGAGCTTTAACTGCTAAAGATTTTCTTTTAGAGGAATTGTGTTTTATTTAGGTTAATGATGCGTAAGATAACTAAAAATATCACGTTATAGAGGGACAACATAGAATTAAATATTTACATACTTAAATAACTAAAACTTAACAATGTATTTACAGTTCCATAACTTCCATATCATATACCATATTCCAATATTAGAAATAATGAAAACAAACGATGTTAAAACGTCGTGATAGTGACCTCAACTTTATTCTCAACCCATGTACCTACACTTCCCACGGTGTCCAACGGTCATTTTTTGTTTGTCCTTTATCGCCGCGCGGTTTCATTTGTTTCATCTCATTTTTTAATTCAAGTAAAGCTAAGTCAAATACTTTTATGAAATTTACAATGATAATTTACACGTATACAGTTCAATTCTTTGATTTGTCCTCTACACTTTCTTATAATAATACGTCATTTTTGGGCAAATGATATATTCCTGAATTACTATTCAAAACAGGCCTAGTTTTGTTAGCAGTCTTGCAGTAGGAACATAAAAACTGGTGTTTTCAAAATAATAAATTTGAAATTGATAAATATTTGTATACAATTCTATTTAGAACTAAATTACGAAACTTTTTTACATTTATGAAAAATATTACAACAATTTTTACTACTGTTTATGTAGGCCTAAAGTTTAACATTTTCATTTCGTTACTGAACGTGATTGTTTCTTGAGCTAATGACTCTCTTAATTTTACTTCAATAATTTTTTTTACTGGCATATATGAATTCTTTAAACCTTTATCTACAAAAAAGCTATGGAACAGGTTCGAATTGGTTTAGAATAAACGTATAAACACATGGTTAAAATACAAAAACTTGGACGATTTTTAACAAGTTCGAAGTTTACGGCCATTTTGTGAGCTTACCGTTAGAGATACGGAAAAAAATCAAGAATACAATTTTGTTTAAAATTTAATTTGCTTTTTAGTTTTTAAATTCGACTTACGGTTAAGCCACAAACTGGCTTTGGAAAAAAACTTACACTGAGAGAAACGGTCCGGCCGCCATTTTTATTTTATTTAAGGGGTTAAAAATGAAAAATGGAAAAGAATCTTATATATACATGGCTCGGCCTAGGAATAAGGAACATTCATGCAAAAAATCATCAAAATCGGTCAAGGCGTTTGGCCATAACCGTGAGACAGACACACAGACACACAGACATACAGACACACAGACACACAGACGAAATGCCGAACGGTCGAGTTAAAACGGAGACCTAGCTTACGCTCGGTCAATGAAATGGACATTGTGCTTCCTCATTTTGTAAGCTGTGATAAAATATACTTTGCAATACAAATGAAATGGACATTGCACTTCCTAATTTCGTAAGTTTTTTAGTGTACTTGGTGGTACCTCTAAAATGGACATAGAGCTTTCTAATTTTTTAAATGTTTAAATTTGCTAACTTGGTTGTTATTGTAATGAATGTAAATGAATTAATAAAACGTGTGTTGGTTCAGTATAGGCCTAACCTAAAATTACGTTTTTTTAAATTATTATTTGACCATAGACAATCATGTTTATATTATTTTTTAGATTTCAATTTTAAATAGGACAAACTAAAATTAATGATCAAAATTCATGTTAAACCAATATAAAAAACTATTTAATCGAATTCAGTGAGCGATGGTTGAGAAGGGTGGCCCACTATAATGCATTGGTAAGACGATCGAGAGCGACTAGAACATCATTTGTATATACTTTCGTTTTTATTAATGACGGTCTTATTTAGCTCACCGGTCCAATTCATTTTCCTGAAATAAATTTTGGAAAAATAAAATAAATTATCATACAATTTGTTGGTCATAAGCCGCCGCTTAAGCCAACGATTTTAACTTAAAATAGTTTTAATGCGGTAATTTAGGTAAAAGCGTTATTATTGTTCACGTTGAATTTCACTAAAATTTTCATCGTCAGTAGGCCTATATTTATAAATTAACATTAGCTCAAACTTGTATGATTCTATTAAAATAGCTAGAAATCAAGCCAAACAGATCATAATGCTCTATACGACATGTCAGGAAGCAGAAATGTCAGAACGGATCAGATGTACATTATTATCAACTCCTATGTTAATAGGAGCTAAGCGAGTGTACGTGAGTTACATAATAATATAACAGCTAATTTCACCCACCATCTATACAAACAAAACCCAGCGTAGATTATACTTTGGGGTTATGTTTACAACTTCAAACATTAAAATCAATTGCGAAGTTGATTTTTCACGTTATAAATACGTTATAAGATTTGCTTTGAGGTTATCTATATATATAAAAGCCAAAACCCACTGACTCACTGACTCACTCATCACGATTTCTCAAAAACTACCGAACGGATTGGAATAAAATTTGGTATGTAGCTTAGTCTAGGGCCATAGGTGCTCACTAAGAAAGGGTTTTAAAAAATTCGAAATTTTAGGGGGGTTTGGAGGGAATCAAAGTTATTAAAAAATGACTTTTTCAAAACTACAGAACGGATTGGAATGAAATTTGGTATGTAGCTTCCTCTAGCGCCATAGGTGCTCACTAAGAAAGGGTTTGAAAAAATTCGAAATTTTAGGAGGTTTGGGGGGGGATCAAAGTTATTAAAAAAATGACTTCTTCAAAACTACCGA
>JAGFPH010020547.1:0-14131 GCA_018207615.1 Philaenus spumarius | reverse complement strand
AATTACACTTTTTTGTACAACAATCCAAACCCCAGAAGATACGAAATTCACCAGGCCTTATGTACCCATTTCCTGAAGGCCCAAAGCAAGCCAGTTTTGATCCCAGGATTTTAATTGTTGAATAGACGCCTAAGAAGCAAGACCTATGACCAACGCTCTCCAATAGACGATTTAAATTGAAGATTCTTAGTGTTCAAACTTTGTCAACGTTTAATAAATAACTTGCCTTATCTAAAGTGAAGTGTAATAATCATCAATAATCATTTAAAATCCCATTACAAGAAGAAGAAGTTATAAACTGGGTGAGATCTATCCATAGGCCTATAATTACTTACATGAATTAACTCTATCTATATTTCAAACCATCCATCAGTAAAAACTCTAATATTATAAATTTTGGAAAGACTTTATAAAATATCTTTATAAGAAGAATTTGTTTGGACCATCAATATAAATTTAACTTCGATATAACTTCCCTTTTGATACACCTACATACACTTTCATTTTAACCCATTGTACTATTTTCCTTTCCCCTTTTTTAATTTTCATATTTATCTATAATAACTGTTTTAATCATTAATTCTGTTTCAATAATAATAATATTGGGAAAAGTCGGCACTGACCCCCCGAGATATTAAGAGTGTTATAAAAAAAAGACTATAACGAACATTTGATTTTTGAATTAACTTGTTTTGTGAATAATTGTATATATATATATTTTAATTTTTCGTTTCTTAATTAAAGAAGTTGTTAAAATTGTAAACTTGCTTTGTGTTTTGCATTACATCAGTATCTAATAGTATTGTAATTTAGTTCCACAACGTGGGCTATTCAATTGGATAATTTAATTAAGTTGGAGTGTAATAACATAACCAATATTCGAGCAGAGGACAAGATAACTATGGTTTTATTTCTTATTCAACACTTGTCCTTGAAACAGCTAAACAAAGACCGGCTAAAGTATAAACCTGCCTTGACGTTATCGATTGCGATAGAATTGACGCGATCAGTAGTCTGTTGGAAGTTTATTAGTAAACTTCAACTGCTGGCTTAGTTGAAATAATTTCAATTTGTTAAATTCTTCGAAAAATCACCTACATTTAAGGAAACTAATAATAGTACCTTAATTGCATGACAAAACGGTCACGTAAATATTTTAAGTGTATATTAAAATGTAGCAGCAACCAACGTGCCAAGTTAGTTGCGCATTCGTTGTCTTTATCCTAAACTCAATAGGACAAACCTATGTTACCTATTAATGCTAATTCACCGAGTTTTACTTGAAAATTACAAAGCGGTCACGTGCAAATCGGTAGCGTGACCGCCATGGTATTACGTGACCGTTTTGTTTATTTACCACTTTTAGTAATTATATATCCTTTGTTTGTGTTATATCTGGAACTATTAAAGATTTTGTTATTAAAGATTGTGTTGTTATACATATTAATTCAAGAAGTTACTTTTGTTTTTTTAAATATTACATTATTATAGCCAATCAGTACTTTGTTATGATTTTTCGGTTGCTTTGTTTATTTCAACACTAAAAGCTGCTTACCCTAACCATTGTTTGTTTTAATTATAAAAACAACTATTTTACTTGTCTTCCAGCATTTTCTAATCACAAATTTAAATTATTATCAAAACGGCCTCGATCGCTACCTGTCACGATCGATACCATTCGGTCACGATCGCTACTACCCGGTCACGGCCACACAAATCGGTCACACACACGAAATCGGCAGTATATGTTTGATTCAAAATCTGATTGTATAATTTTTATACAGAATTATTAAATGAATGTTATTGGGTATATAGATATTATTAATTATACGTTTAAGCTATCTCAAAGTAATATTTTGCCGATTTAGCAAGCGTGACCGATTTGTATCCATTAATGCTTCGGTACACTAAAAGTCCATAAAAAAATAGAAATTCATAGAATTTAGCTCAGCTACATATGAGATAAGGTTCCTGAACATGTTATTTACCTAATATGCTACAGGCCTGCAGAATATGTCCGAACGCCCGAACGAGGTTCGGGGGAAATTGGGACTAAGCTGGGGAAATTTTGGCCGGGGAAAAATCCAACAAAAATAAGGAAAATATAATTATTTTGGGGAAAAATAGATAAGAAATGAATGGGAAGAAAGGTCAGCTTAATCGGTCTGTATGATACATATACAAACACACCCCCACACACACACAAAGTGTGTTGTCTGCTCTCTGTTACAAGTTGCAAGTCGGACAGGGTTCCTATTTAATTTTCACCGCACAAAATATCGTACGGCCGAGCCGCCGATACGATTTTTTTGTGCCGGTTGATGAATGGCAGTTTCCTGATTCTTGACGGGCGTTCAAATACATTCGTTGGGTATTAAAACATAATTATTATGATACCGGTATGCAAATTTTGATTAGTTTCATACAAATGATATTATTCAAGCGATTAGAATTAAATCATATTAAACCAAATTATAAGGTACTTAATGTATAGGTATTACCGATGTTTTTTTAATTTTCTTTTACCGAAATTCGAAATCAGTCTTTATCAGTAAAATGCGTACAATGTGATGTGCGTACTCATTTTTATTACTTCAGCTTGCATTAAAATGCCGAAGTATTGAAATGATGCGATGATATTTTGTGTGCTAGTTTTCCTTTATACACGGTAGCACTCACAGACGTAGTGGAAAACTTCTGTTGGTACCAAAATTTTCGTAATTTTATTGCGAGTTTGAAATGCTTTCTAGCGTGAGGCGGAGGGCGTCAGGGTCACATTTTTGGGTTAAAATTTTGAAAATACAGTGTGGGGCTATCGTTTTATATCTTTTTGGGTACAAAAAACCGATTTTGCGAGTTAAAAAGTCGTAGCGCGTCGGAGTTACGTTTTTGGATCAATATTTTGAAAATTCAGTGTGGGGTATCGTTTAATATGTTTTTGTGTACAGGAAACCCGATTTTTGACATTTAAAACGTCGTAACGCATCGGGATCATGTTTTTGAATCAAAATTCAGTGTGGGGTATCATTTTATATGTTTTTGGGTACGGGAAAACCGATTTTGACAGTTACAAAGTCGTAGCGCGTCGGGATCACGTTTTTGGATCAACATTTTGAAAATACAGTGTGGGGTAACGTTTTATATATGTTTTTGGGTATGGGAGAACTGATTTTGACAGTTAAAAAGTCGTAGCGCGTCGGGATCACTTATTTTTTAACTAAATGTAACAAATGAAAACTAATTGTTAAGTTTAATTTCCTTTCAATTCGTGTGATCTGTCCGGATGATTTTCAGTAGTGACTGTGGTAGGTGATTCGGTAATTGAATTGGAACTAAAACTAATTAATCATAACATTTAACTTTGTTTTAACCACTTAAGTATTAGCCCAGTGCAGTGTTACACTGTAAAATATTTTATAAAATATGTTTTATAAAAGATGGTAGGCTATCCACCTATTATAAAAGATTTGAAAAGTGATTATCTTTTATAAAACATTTTGGACTTGTACTAAAAGGTTTAAACGTCTAACATTTTATAAAAGGTAAAATGCCAACCTCTTAAATTTTATAAAAGATGGCCCATTACACTATCAAAGATCTTTGTCAAAGAACTTTTATAAAACATATTTTATAAATTATTTTACAGTGTAATACGGTCCTTAGGCCTACTTTTAAACATAATAAAATAGCAATAATCATGTTGTATTTTTTTGTTTTGAAAACCTTTTGGGACCATCTGAAGATATTTCACTGTTGATATTTAATATCACGTAGTTAATTAAGTAAAAATAATGCTATTATAATTTTTTTGAAAATTTATATTGGAATTTATAATTATTAATATAATAAACATTATTAAAACATAAGGTCAATAAATATGTTGAAATAGATCAACAAACTGTGTTAATGTCTAGCGCATCTGTAGCGAATAGCGCTCAATTTTGGGGAAAGTTTTAGTGAAAAAAAGTGTGTTCTGGGGAAATTTTGTGTGCTAAAACATTTTCTGCACCCCTGATATGCTATTTATTTATATAAAATCAAATACTTAATTTTTATTTATTTTTTTTTTTTAATTGTCCCATCTTGTGACTTTGACCCAAACACATTTTTTACAAAAGTTGTTTTCCCAAAATAAACAAGCATGTTATTAAAAAATTATCAAAATACTGAAGTGGGTATGAATTATTAGTAGGGTTAATTCATACCAAACAATTTAATTGTTTTTTTCTATAAAAACCTTGTAGTTTATGAACTTTTCTTCTAAGTGTTATTAGTGTTTTCACTTAATTTAGTTAGAAGAATGATCCTAAGTTCTGTTTAACAATGTACAGTAAAACTAGGATTCTCAATATTATTACGCGTTACAAGAAAGGGCGGCAGTAGAAGGTAGCAGTGTGCTCCGTAGACGTGTGTAGAGATTCAGGAATCAATCAGGGACATGTTTACATCTGACGTTGGGCCGACTGCTAAATTAAGCTTGTGGAAGTCAGTAATGTAAAGGTTAAAATTACAGATTAGTTTGGTTTCGCCTGTGTTTGTTTAAGTTTAAAATATTGTTGTACTTATTTACTAGCCTGTCCGTAGTGCATAGTGTATACTTGTGAAAATAAGTTATACAGTTTTTTATAGTTAAGTTTTAAGATATCTTAATTGAAAATGGACAGACGCAAGATGTTTAGCTGCGCAGAATACCACAAAATGGCAGAAGAAAAGAGAAAAAAAAATAGGCGATGTAATAAACAAAATGATGTGTAGGAGTAATAATAAATAAAAACAAATAAAATAATGATTGTAAATAACCAGAATGATCCCTGGCTGTACATTAAATTGTTTCAAGTTTTTATACAGTGGGTCCAGACATTTTACTTTCTCACTATACTATAGTATAGAGAAAGTATAGTGATCGCAAAAAAAATTTATGTTAAGATGTTTGATTGAAAATACACCCAATATGGGGCGTGCAATGCACTGTGCGTCGGCCGCTTCTCATAGTGTTCAGTGTCAAGCTCACATGTGCGTCCTTAGCAGTGAATCTGTTTAATAATTTAAATATGTTTGTGAGAAAGTATGTGCCAGTTTCTGGTACCGTTAATTGTGATTAGTGGTGCCTTTTATTACTCTATACATTTATTATTTCAGTTATATTGTATGTATGTTGGTGAAAGATTTTTGGCAATAAAAAAACACCCTAAAATAAATTAATATGTGCGTAATTTAGAATTACCCAATGTGATGTCATTTTACAAACCACGAGTTATTTACACTAAAAACAGAATAATAATTTTAAAAATCCAACAATAATATTCTAAAAAATATCTGATGCAAATTTCTGTGAAAATCACTGTCTTTCTTAACTAACTTACATCACTCCAGCATACATCTAGAACTGGGCCCTGCATTGTCTGCATCGACTTGGGTATAGTTTTCCCAGTCTGTTCAACTTCCCAGCAACGCACCTATAACAGAAAATTCAATAAATTCAATCAAATGTTTTTATTCAATGGAATGTTCTGTAGCCTACTTACTGGGAAAACTTTACTAAGACGATTGAAAACAAACAAAACAAATAAATAAAGTATAGACATAAATTGGTTTGACAAAATGTTTACGTTCAGTCACTGACTTATAAATTTTCAAGAATACAAATAAATAACATAAATTAAAAAGAATAACCTGTACACTTGCTAACTTAAAGAGAGTAAAAAAGTGATTTTTCATGAATATTCATGACAAACATTACCTAGATTACTTGGTAACAATTAGACACGACATATAAAACCCGATTACTTTGAAGCAGACTGAAAACTATTTCATCAATAGGTTAACTTACGACAATTTCTACTTTTTTATTGCAATAACAAATAGATAAAATTAAATGAATTAAATAAATATATGTCATGCTGGTAATGCTGTATTTATCCACAAAAGTCTAAAACTAATTATATGACATTCACAACATATCAATCATGAATTATTTTTGACGATTTGTAATTACAAGTGTTTTACAAAAAATATGATTATTCTGAAAATAAGTTATTTCCTTTAACCATGGTTATACCATTTCATCCCTTTGACTTACGTAATCGAATTGCAAATGTCTAGAATAATCTATAAATACCGGAAGAGTATCGCCTCAACATTCGAATATGCACGTTGTCGGATTAGTGCGTGGGCTTTTTGCATGATTTATCAATTACGACCTCCCCATGGAATGAAATGTGTTTTGTGTATGTGTCTATGTTTTTAACTGTTCCTGATGATGGGTGAATATCCGAAACTGCGGTAGAACAAGGTAAGATAATTCCTCCAAAAAGGATTAGTAGATGTATATCAATATATTGATATTAATTTCACTGGTCCAGTAATCCAGGAGCTACCACAATGGAGAAATCTCTCCATCAAGAAATCTCTGTAAACTGGATACAAATGAGTTAGCATCATTCAACATTCAACTGGTTGAGAATGAGAGGTTTTATGAATAAGCCTACCCTATGGTAGGTCTTGCCAGTGGTGGATACAGAAAAACTCAAGGGTGGGGGCTAAAAGACATCTTGAGCTATGGGTGTTATAACAAATAATCAAGTCACATGGAAAGCTTAAGAAAACATTACTCAAACTGTTTCCAAGACAAGAACTACAATCAACCGAATAAAAACACACACACAAGACAAAAGTAACAATTTGTGTTTTTTTCTTAACCCTCAAAGTGGCAGACTGCAGTCCAAACTGCTTGAAACATCTACAAATAGTATTCAACAATAATGGCTTTTATTGTTTTGGGCCATTTGGCTATTTATAAATGATCTTGCTATATTCGGATTTTTCCATATCCGGATCGGCCGGTTGTCACATTAGTCCGAATATGACAGGTTGTACTGTATATGCCATTAAAATAAATACCTCCATTTTAATATAACTGGCTTAGGCCTATGGCTAAAAGCTTAGGGCCTATTCATTTCTTTAATTATGTTTGAATGGAAGAAGTCTAATTAGATACTGTCATTAATATTAACCCACCAAAATTGTTTATAATTAATTATAACAGAATTAGGCTACCATAGATTACATAGAAATTTCATTTCGGAGTCCAAATTTGTATTTTCTACAATGATCATTATGCTCTTTTTAGAAAGTTGGCCTAATCTATTATACATATTTTATTATTTAACTATAGCTTAGTAAGACTTTTATATCCCCAATACAACATATAACATAGTGTTTTTTGTTATACTTTTATACCATATTAAACTTTTTTGGCTATTTAATGCTTTTTATTTCACCCCTAATCAAACCTCTCTTACATATAAGGGGAGATTTTACCCATTTGTATTGACTAAAAGTTTTAAAATGTTGTATCTTTGTTTTCCTTATAAAATTTAAGATCTAATGAATATTTCAGAATATTAATTTTGTGTAAGATACAAATTTTAAAAATTATAAAGTAAAAACGTGGCCAAGAAACTTAAACACAGAAGCTCACAACTACCTAATACGTTAACTAACCAAACACGTATCAACGACAAAATCGTCATCTTCAGTAATGCAGAAGCTACAATAATCAAACTATAATTACTTGTGTTTGAGTTTTATTCTATCAATATATCTTCTCACAACTAAAGCTCAATATATTATAACTAGTGGCTTGTAGGGGCTATATTTCTAGGAGCAATATCTCTTCGTGATGGCCTACCTTTGCAAGGTGGTCTTCCAGCGTTATGCATTACAGTAAAAAATAGCAAGTACAGTAGAAATAATTTTACAATGTGTTTAATCATATAGCCTAAGTTTTGATTTTAATTCTCACTTTGAAACAAAAACACAGCTACAATAACAAAACACATCACAAAACTGCACATTCAAGTGTTGTTCTGATAGCTGAATTTTCCAATTTATATAAAATCACCTGTTTTTAACACTAAAATCACTTGATTTACACCTATATATTTCCATGCTATTTAAATAGGAATTATTATATACAATCACCTGTTTTTAACGCTAAAATCTCCTGATTTTTACACCTACATAATCCCGTGCTATTTAAATGGTAATCATTTTATTCCGTAACAAATTTTCGTGAAACAATTAACAAAAATGAATATTTTCCCCCAAAACTTCATGCCCAGACCTCTAAAATGAGACCTCTCCCAGCTTTCTACGACCTACCGTTCGCTCACAATTTCATTTGCAAATTTGGGCTTACAGAATTAGATATATAGATATAATATGGCCAAGTATATTCCGTTTCCCCTATTCTAGCTTTTTGCAAACCGGCCTAACTAATAACCACTAGACTCCTTTATTTATGTTTTTCCTCTTATCTCCACTATGGATGTTTAAATTAACTTTATAACAAATAAAAAAACTTTGTAATATTGAAAAAAGATTTTACTAAATAATACTAAGAATGAGTTTACTTACATTGTTATCCCAGCTACCAGCAATAAGAAAGTTTTGTTGTAATGTTGCAGGACTGAATGCCATAGAAGAAACGGAATCATCTGGAGCTGAAGTTACTTCAAAATCTTTCATAGGATTTACTGTTGAAGGAGTAGCAGTACCTCCAAAGGTCGGAGCGGTACCGAGCGTACTTTGATTAAACATTGTGTCTGTTATCTGAAAATATTTCACTCAAGTACACACTTAAGAAGTCTAAAATATTCCAAAAAACATGTTACTTAACCTTAATTCGCTTTTAATTTCCTTTTATAATATAATTTAGTAAAATTAGTTAAAAACTGTGCTCTTGCTAAATACAAGGGTTGGCTAATTTTCATTAACAGATATGTAGTTCATTTTGTATGCTTTTTTCAATTGGCCGATGGCGCTGGAAATATTTCAAGTTTATAAGTATTTCGTATGATTGTTATATGCTTACGATTGTTTAACGTGTTGTACAAAGTAACGCTGGCGACAGTATATATAGCCTACCTCTGTTTAGGTTGAACGCTTTATTATAATGTTTGTTCAATGTTAGTAACATATAGCCTTACATAAAATACAGTAAAACATGGACAGGTTGTGATACAAAGTAGAGCGTTTTTATGTGCATAGGTTGGCAACCCAACTGTGATAGAAAAAGTATACTAAACATTTGCCGAAAGGTCAACAGCTGATGTCATATCAACAAGTAGTGGTGTACTGAAGGCTTGAGTCAACAAAATAAATTAACCAAATATATTTGTTTCAGTTCTTTATAGCCTATAGAGGAAAACAGTTAATCAAATGTGACGTTTACAGTGAATGTTAATTGTTCAAATTATAATTACATTTACTATTAAATTAAATATTCTATAAGAAATTACAAAATAGAATATAACAAATATAAATGCACTTAAGTTTATAATATAACACAAAATAATCGTTCACGCACAGACTGTTATTAAATACACATAAAAAGAAATTGTATATAATATCAAAATTGTTCTGATTCAAATTCAAATGTTAAATTATTTTAAATAAGGTTAGAAAATATGGAAAGTTCTCGCCAAATTTTAAGATCTTCTAGTCTCTGACTTGGATTGGATCTTTAATTTCAAATATTTATACTTAATCACTTATTATTCATTAAACTATCTTCCTAATGATCCTTCAAAGACAATCGGTTTTCTGTGCAATATAATGAATGAATTTTAGGCAAAAATATATAACATAGCAGGTGATACTATGTCTTAAAATGATACCAATAATTTTGCAATGTTATTTATGTTTAAAGTTTAGAGGCTATTAAAAAGTAAAAATTTAGTATTTTGCTGTTTTGTTACAGTATCTTGATATATATAGGCTAGTATGATAATTCATTAAGATTGTTTTAGTGATGGATATAACTAAAGTGACTCTTGTTGTTCCAGTAAATATGCATTGGAATAGAGTATGGTATGCTAATCGTCTAATTTTTTCGTATTGTGTAAAAACTTTACTAAATATTAATTCATATACTGTATTATAATATTTAGGCCTAATTTTAATTAAACATTATGAGGCATAAATTGATTTTACAACCCTCAGCTGATATGTTTACAGAAGACGGTATTTTTTTTAGGGAAATAAAGTAGTGCTGCCAACTAAGCACATTCTACTACTACTGAATGTTGATTGCTTCTAAACATACTGTAGACCTAACTAAACAGTTACGATATTTACATTGAATATCCGTAGTTTGATGTAAAGTTGTTACATACGATAGACATAGGCCCCTAAGTATTTTGTTAAGTTGTAGGAATAGCAGAATCAGGCAATCGTGTTTATTTAAGTTCGCATGCGCATCTGATGTAACTGAAATGATTCGTATAATATTTGTGTAGAGTAGGCCTAAATAAGTTGTGAATTGAGTTTAGACTAGATAGAATAAACTTAGAACACAAAATCTCACAACTTATACGTTTATTATTTTATTGACTATTGTAACTCGTGCATCAGTGAAGATGGCGACTTTATCGTTGAAATGCGTTTGAGGTAATAAACATATTAGTTGTGAGATTTTGTGTTCTAAGTTTATTCTATCAAGTAGATCTTCTCACAAGTCAAGCTCAATATTTATGAGTTTAGGCTAAATTTAAAATATTTTGTTTTCTGTTTATACGGTAATGAATTAACCTACATTAAATTTAAAATAAGTAAAAATTAGGCTATATAAAAAAAATCACAAAAAGCATTTTTATAATCTCTACTGACTAAACCAATCATGCATATTCAACATTAACTTTGGTGGTGCAAGTTTACTATTTGACCCTTATAGCAACAGAAATGCAATAATTAAAAACAAACCTAAAAGGTTCTAACCTTTAGTACTTAGTCACAGTATGTTTACGTGTATTCAACATCAGTAGAATGTAAAACAACGTCGTTGTCTGCAAAAATATTAGGCTAGGGTTGAATAGTAAATTTATTTGGCCATATCTCACCAAACCATTGGCATTAATTTTTGTTAAACTATAAACATTAAGTATTAATAAATAAATAAAGTCTTTTATAAAATGTATTAGGTCTAATCTAGTAACAAGACTTCTTTTCAAGGTATAGTAATGACAAGAATTGTGAAGAAGAAACACGAGTTTAGCTTCATGTTTACATTTTTCCGCGAACTTCATTCAAGGTTACATAATATAGGTTCATCAACATGAAAACAATGTGTAACATTTATTATGAAGACATGTATAGCCACACCTCGTCTCAATATATAGGAATCTGTCAAAAGTATTTTATAAACAAATGTTTACCCACTTAAATTAAACTTTTAGGTTAGTTAAATGTAGGTACTCTGTTATGGATTTGAGTCTCCGGTAAATGTTTAAACTTACATAAATGTACAACGAAGAATGAAAGCAAAATCAACCGCAATTGATAATGATTACCACAATATTACTAGTTTTACGAATTACATTAGATTTAGATTAACCACAACAACACAAATGTATTAAGCAGTATCTCCACCATTATCAGGGACTTTTCCCTCTTTCTTTTAACCTAAAAGAAAAGATCCAAAAAATTACTCTAAAAATAACACAAAATTACCCTAAACATGACACAAAATTACCCTAAAATCGGACGCGTTCTTGAATCAAGTAAATCCAGAACAATCAGTATTAACTTAAATTAGGTCGTATTTTTAAAAAACTATTCTCAACTGATGCATTTTGTTTTATTTTACATTATTCAGCATCAATTATTATAAAACATTTAATTAGTTTAACTGTACACATACAGCACAATAATACATGTTATTTTTCCTTTCTCTAAGGTTGTTGAAAGCTATGAAATGTGGATATTAATAATTCTAAATCATTTGATACATCAATATGAAATATAAAGCAACTAAAAGATTTTTTTTATCTTTCTTCAAATATATAATAACGTATATAAATACAAAATTTTAATAAATGGGCCTATAGTTTTATAATCCTTATAATTAATTGTACACATTTGCCGAGTTAAAAATCACCGTCAGCATAGTTAAGTAGGTTTATATAAACTCTATTGGTTTTTGATAATATTTTTTTAAATTATGTATTTCTGATGTGTATGTAATTAATCTGGCTGTGATTTTTCATGGGCGTTTATTAGTTTCAGTATAAGATTTTTTTAAATAATATAATATTTATTTTCTGGTTCAATGTATTACATTGTCCACAGAGAAATTTTAACATTGTTACGTAGCATTAGTGGGTTCGCTTCATTGAACCGTCTCGTCTCTGTAAATTTACATATTCGTAGATTATTCAGGAGGAATTCAGGATTTCACAGAATTTTTTTTAAAATAATATTTATTTTCTGGTTCAATGTATTATACAGTATGCACAGAAATTTTAACATTGACAGACAAGTACTTGTTTTGTACCTTTGATAATAGACCTTCTATAGTAGATACAATATTTTTGAGAGCTTTAAAAGAATCCATTTTTAAGTAGTGTTGACTCCTTCACAAAAGGCTGCGCTCTTCTCGAAAAGAAGTTACTTAAAAAATGGTGAACTCTGTTGACGACTAGAATTCTCTACCCAAGGTCTCTAGAAAGGAAAGGTTACCTCATTCGGGAAATATCAAAAAAGTGGAGTGGGGGCTGTGACGTAGTACTTAGTATACCTAGACAGTGATCAAAGCTATCAAAGCTCTGTCGTTTACGTTTATACGCGTTAAATTAGTGTATATAAAGTGTTTTAGAAGTGTAGGTAGAAGAAATATATTATTTAGGCCTACAATGAATAGAAAATCAATTAATAAACCTAAAGGTGGTTCCATTTGTGCGGTTGCAACTTGCAAATATTATTATGCAAAAGCAAAACTAGAAGGAAGAACTGATATATCATTTCACAGGTAGGCCTAGATATTTTTTGTTTCTATTGTAATAGTAAATAACATAATACCACTTACTCATATAAAATGTTATTATAATTTTCTTTTGTCTTAATATTTTGATTTAAAAGTAGTTTCTGTGGCTATCTTTTGCATTAAAATTGTAGAAAATAACTTTTTGTTCAGTATGCCCACCTGGTGACTTGAAGCTTATTAAACTCCATGAACTTCCCACACAAAGCGTGTTAAAAAAGCAAACAAATATACTAATATATTTTATTTACAGTTGATGCAAGGAATCTATACTCATATTATAAAGAGGTAAAGTTTGTTTGTTTGTTTGTGTGTGTGTTTGTTTGTTTGTATGTAGGGGGTAATCTCTGGCACTACTAAACCGATTGAAAAAACAGTTTTACTAATAAAAACCTACACTATCCCTGAGTAACATAGGCTTTAATTCATTTCGATAAAAACCTTTTTTTATTCCAATATTTGTAAATTTAGTCGGAAAAAATTCTTAGGTTAGGCCCAGAATGATAAATCAACACATGTATTTACATTTATTACCATAGCAACCAATTGAACAGATAATATAGCTGTTAGCTCCAATATTTCCATTAACAGCTGATTTCAAAATTTGAAGCAATTATTTTTGTATTTCCAGCTTTTAGGTTAGGGTTTTAAAGTGTAGATCTGAGCCTTGCTGGTTCTTTTAACTTATTATAACTGCTGTTATAAAATACAAGAAATAATTTAATTTGAACATTTAACATTATTTACCATCTTAGTTTTGAGGTTATTATTAAAAATACACTTTATTATAAATAAAACATAACATATGTTTTTAGAAGGTTCCATTGGGGGTTGGCGTGCGAAGCACGCAGGGGTCTCCCCTAGTGTTAAATATAGGCCTACATATTCAATAAAAATACTGCTACCCAATTAAATAAACTCCATACAATTTATATGTAGGCTATCATAGAGAGATACATTTTAGAATGCTATTTTATTAATTCTGATATATTTATCTTTTGCTTGTTATTTACAAATTATTTTAGGTTATTCACAAATTAATAATGTTTACAAAAACAATCAAAATAATTATGCTACCAAAACAAAACATGTATACAAATTGGTGTGTAACCAATTCCTAGTAATCGGGATTTGTTCGATATAATTTTATTTCATTTTATTTTATTTTAGCAATTCAAAAAATATTTCTTACAAGTTCTTACAAAATTACTTACAAGTACAAGTAATTACGTTCTTTACCGACAAAAAAAGAAGTAATTACGAGGATATACCAAATTTCATTCCAATCCATTTGGTAGTTTTGAAGAAGTC
>JAGFPH010020545.1:3245-14132 GCA_018207615.1 Philaenus spumarius | reverse complement strand
ACGCACACCCCGACACACCCCGACACACACACACACACACACACACATACTGGTATTCACCCAATTGTGGAACTTGGTCGATTGTGGCATCATTGAAGTTACGTATACCACAGTATAGTCTGAAACCTAAGAATAATGATTCTTTAGACCGTTTTTTCAAACACTCCAAATTTTCGCCTAACACAGCCAAAAGAAAATTGTGACAACATGTGCCACAATTGGTGATATATGAAATAATTAGTGTATGATGCTACAAATGCTGTATTAAACCTCTAACGTGTGTTACGCCCGCAGGTACTTTTCTTGCGCTGTTGCCAACTTGTGCTGCCGACCTTTTTCATTCATGCATTGTCCTTGTTTCTATTGCTTAGATTTTTTCACCACTTCTAGCCTGGCTCAGCTATTCACTTTGAAAGGAAGGCTAACGCACAATATATTACAGAGTATTGTATCGGACTACTTCCGTTTTCTAATGAACACAATATTACTCCAATTAAAATAAATTTTCTTTGTTTTACTATCGTATATGAAAGTACATTTTGTTTGTTACGTTACAGATTAATATTAATTAATTTATAAAAACAGTAGCTGTGATTATGGTTAGCTTTCGTGAATTTTCATCATTCAATGTGACTGGATTACTACCATACCATAAGAGAACTGAAACATAAATAATAATTTTAAGCCATTATCGAAATAATACTTTTGTCAGACATATTGGCAACATAAAAACTGAACTTTCTGATGAAAGTGTGCCGATCTTTTGCGTTTATTATTGAGGCTCTAAAAAAATATAACTTTGGAGTTGAATTATTTGTATGTTTCAGTTTTGTGAATTTGTATCAGTAAAATAATAAATTATTACTTTGTCTATCATTTAAATAAACGGGATCTTGTGAGGTGATGAATTAGAAAACTATACAGGGTGGTTATAAAGTCACTTCCCCTTTAACTTTTGTGTTTGTTAAAAGAAACAAATATCCTTTGTGGAACGATACTAACTTTAACCCAAAGTATCTTTTGAAGCAATCGGAAATTTTGAGTGTCCCCTAAAAATGGAGGATTTTGGGAGCAACTGAAAATTTTTAAATGGGAAGTATGGTCATGTGATACCTCATTTTAAAGGCATATTTAAGACTAGGAAAATGACATAAAGAAAATAAAAATCGAACCACCCAAAACAAAATGGCGGCCCTAAACATCTTGAAATAAATCGACATAAATTGCTAATATCTCGAAAAAGAAGAGTTTTTAGACAAAATTTCAAGAGACAAAAAATGTTTATTTCAAAGTGCTTGACCTAAAAAATGTCTTCCAAATCGATTTCGTACATTTTATTTTTTACAAATGTATACTATATGGCTACTATATGGCTTTATGGATTTTGATCAAACCTTTTTTTTACCAATAGAAAAAAATGTATTAATGAATATATTTGAAATTTGTGTGTGTTATTAATATGGTTATATGGAATATATTTTTATTATGTAGAAAGCTTTAATCAAATCGGTTAATAATTATAGGTTTTCCATTAAAATTTATATAAAAGGATCGAAAATTGGGTACATTATTATAGAACTATCTGACCCGTACGGCGTTGCCCGTGGTGGTTAGTATTTTCAGTCTTTTTAACGTAATTGTATTCTTTTTAAGTGTTCAGTCAGTGAGTGGTATTTGGCTTTTATATATATAGATCTTAAATAATAAAAGCACTATTGTCATAATAATAAAAGATCTGAAATTATGATTTTAGTAACTTTGATCCCCCCCCCAAACTACTCCTATAATTTCGAAATTGTTCATACCCTTTCTTAGTGAGCACCTATGGCCCTAGAGGAAGCTACATACCAAATTTCATTCCAATCCGTTCGGTAGTTTTGAAAAAATCGGGATTTAATAACTTTGATCCCCAAACCCCCATAAAATTTCGAATTTTTTCAAACCCTTTCTTGGTGATCACCTATGGCCCTAGAGGAAGCTACATACCAAATTTCATTCCAATCCATTCGGTAGTTTTGAAGAAATCGTGATTTAATAACTTTGATCCCCCCCAAACCCCCCTAAAATTTCGAATTTTTTCAAACCCTTTCTTAGTGAGCACCTATGGCCCTAGAGGAAGCTACATACCAAATTTCATTCCAATCCGTTGGGTAGTTTTTGAGAAATCGTGATGAGTGAGTCAGTGGGTTTTGGCTTTTATATATATAGACAACGTTTATATCTTAAAAACTAATTATTGGAAGTTATTTTAAAAACAAATATAGATTCTTCATGAAATGTACTACAAATTATCAAGTTTTTAGTAATAGGTATTAATAATAGTACGTATGCCATTCTATATAATGTAAATGTTGATTAAATAAATATTTATTTATTACATTTATTTTTCGAAAACGTATAATTATTAAACGATTTGATTCAAACTTTCCACATATGTTTTAAATAACTATTTACAATACATATTAAAATTTAATAAAGATTTGTTAATAATTATGCAAGTTATTAACGTTTACGGACAAAATTTAAATAACCGATTTAAATTTTATACTAACTTTAAAGTTAGTAAAGGTATTAAATATTAATTTAATAGTTAATTTTTTGTATATCGTTATTATAAATATGTTTTTTATACATGGTATAAATTTTATTGAAATCGGTTGAATATTTTTAAAGTTATTACATTTTTATTAGAAACAGGTAATTAAAAATATGAATCTATATATATGTTTAAAAAATTTACTTTTTATTCACTCACTTCCTAAAGTTAATACTTAACCGATTTTGACGATTCTTTTTTTATTTAAAAGATAATTTCAAGTTCTATGTCACTGTGGAGCTAAATATTTGATTTACACTTTTATTTTGGTTACATTCCGAGTTTTAAAATTGTATCAGTATGCTACAACTAAATCAATAAGAAATAATTGGTTCTAAACAGCTAATAACCTAATTGAGTTTCAAATAAATAAGTTATTGGCTTTACTCAACTGTCAACAGATGATTTAGGTTAGGTTATTCTTGATGTGTTTTAGGTCTGATTTGTTGCTGTATAAATAAAATTAAACTATAAAGTTTTGTTTAGGCTTTTTATTTCTGTCATCCCTGATAATAAATGAAAGTAATATTGTTAAGATACATGGAGATGATAATTGAATTGAGAATTTGAATACTTTTAATAAATTAAAAAAGGCGAAAACAAGTTGAATTTTGTTACTTTACATCAAAATTGGTCGAATTTCGACCACAGGAGATACTCATAATATTGTTTTAAATATTACATTATAAAACTTGTAAAATATATATTTAATCATAATATATATAGGAACATATATAATATATTAATATATATTTTATATGTGTGTTCAAAATATAGTTAATAAAAGATAAAGTAAAATTAAAAACAATGTGTTCCCATGCGGTCAATTAACTAGAAATTGTCTAAAGTCAATGTTGCTTGATCTATTCAACTATTTAAAATTGTTATTAATAACAAGGACATTATTTATTAATTAATTAATTTCAAATTTGTATACGTTCTTTGTATTGACCTATTGAACATATGTTGAAAATTTTAATCAAATCGGATAGAAATTATAGGTTTTCGTAAAAATATTTAATAAAATAATATTTATTAAATTAATAATTACATTATATCGAATGGTATACGTACAATTATTAATACATATTAATATTAACCTAATAACTTATAGTAAATTTCATGAGGAATCTATATTTGTTTTTAAAAATAACTTACGATTATTAGTTTTTAAGATATAAACGTTTTTCTATAATAATGTACTCAATTTTTGATCTTTTGATATAAGTTTTAATCGAAAACTTTTAATTATTAACCGATTTGGTTAAAACTTTACATATATGTTCTAATTAACTATATACAAAACATATTAAAATTGTATAAGGATTCGTTAATAATTACGCAAGTTATAAACATTTATAGTTACAATTTAAATAATCGATTGTTTCGTCTCGTAACGTCGAAATATAAATTTCTAATATACTAATTAACGAATTTGATTAAAATTTAACACACGTATTAATAGAGTATATATACACATTCTGTGAAAAAATCATCAAGATACGATAAAATTTAATTACTTTATAATAAAAAATAAATTAAATAACACAGAAGCTTCAATATTGAAGCTAAATCAACAACTGTTACTACATTTTTTGTATAAATTTCTTTATAAAATAAATTTTAAAGTAACTTGATGATTTTTTCACAGAATGTGTACGTATACTCTATTAATAAGTGTGTTAAGTTTTATTCAAATCCATTAATTAATTAGTTTATTAGAAATTTATATTTTGACGTTGCTAGACGAAACAATCGATTATTTGAATTTTTACTATAAACGTTAACAACTCGCAAAATTATTAACAAATCTTTATGAAATTTTAATATGTTTTTTATATTGTTAATTAGAACATATGTGGAAAGTTTGAACCAAATCGGTTAATAATTATAAGTTTAATATTTGAATAGATCAAGCAACATTGACTGAGGACAATTTCATCATCCCTTTTAACATAAATTTCGTTGGAAGGGGTAACACCCCCGAATGTTAAAGGAAGGGATAAGCCTCAGCCACTTACAACTTTAATATATGATTTTGGGAAAAATATTGTTGGAAGGGGTGTGCTAAAGTAATAGAGGAGTAAGGAGGGGTTAGCTTCAGAGGCGGTTCTAGCGTGTGGGCCGATTGAGTATGGGCCTACACAAATTTTTTGAAATAAAATAAAAATGTATTTATTTCAGGTTTTCCAAGTTTTCTTGTTTTTTGCGTTTTACAATTTATATAAGAATTCTTTAACATTTTCTTTGTTAGTATATACATATTAATTTTTTAAATAAAATTCCTGAGGCCTATAAAAAAAATCCTGGAGCCACCCCTGGTTAGCTTAATAGTTAAAAGTTTGAAGGGGAGCACAATCTAGTCGTTGATTATCACGAAACTTACATTTTGAAGAGACGTATAGAATATATATGGGTTTTTAAAACTTTAAAATGGACCTAAAAACTAGTACATACAATAAAATATAGGTTTCTAAAATGTTGATGATTCTAAACTTTTCTGCTTTATTAGTCTTAAAGTATAAACTAAAAGTTGTTGTATAGTGATCTGTGTTTTACTTCATTTCACATTAAAGTATAATATATCCATTTTGGTGTGGCGTTTCAAAAGTTTCTGCGTTTTAAAATATATTATATACTTTAAGACTCTTTTAATTCTTGAACATTGATAATAAGCACAACCGTTCAGGAGCTGCAGCCGTTCAAATATTGGTAAACACTGTTTTGTTAGATAAAATAAAACCTGAACACAAAATCTCACAATAAATACGTTTACTAACCTCAAACGCGTTTCAACGACAATGTCGCCATCCTCAGTGATGCACGGGCTACAGTAACCAAACTATAACTCATACGCTTTTGAGGTTAGTCAACGTATTTATTGTGAGATTTTGTGTTCAGGTTTTATTTTATCTAAGTTACTTTCTCACAAGTCAAGCTCATTAGTTAATTACTGTTTTGTTATTTGAACATTTTTGTTTAACACAACATATTTTAATAGGGTTGTTTAATAATAACGTTGACAACGTGTAGATTAGCTATTAAGTAAATAAAACTCAAACTGCAAATCACAAATAAAAAACTCTGAACTTATTTAATACTATTTACTTCACTGATTAAACATTTGGAATCCACACGTATGGATTACTAAATTTTTGTGAACTATCAAACTAACTAGTTACGAACAACATTGAAATCAATCTTTATCATATTTGCAGACATCTGTTGTGTAATTAATATTAACTTTTAAGTTGTAAGCTATATCGTACTTGAACATAGGCTTACTTTTATAGGGATACACATAATTCTGAACGCCAAGCAGTATATCAACTAAACTAGAAATTCAACAACAAGCCTGCACGTGAATTAATAAATTGATTAGTAAAAACCATATAATAATAAAAAGCCTATCTAGACAGACTCCATGTTCCAATTGTTTCAACTATAACTACGATTTGTCGTTTCAACCAAAAGTTCCAGTAATTTACAATACGGCTGATTTTTTTTTTATAAGTACGTTAAAGTATGTAGATTTACATTAAAAAAAGTTTACTAGTCTATCGATTTCCCAAAGGCGAAAAAAATCGATTATCATTTTTTTTCGATTACCTTTAATATTTCGAGCTGGGATGAAGATAGAGAAAAATAAAAATACCACCGTGTAGGGGTAGTATTTTTCAATAAAAAAGGTAATATGTACTTCTTTCCTCCAAGCAATGGTTTGTCTGGAAAAAATTCGATAATGCAGGTATGTATTTTGCAGCAGGGGAAATCACTAAAAGTTGAAATCTCATGCATATATGAAGCGTTGGCTCATTCTAAATTGGCTGAATTTTAATATATCGAATTGAAACTTGACACAGGAGTTAAAATATATATTTTAAACATTTATGCTGAGTCTCAGCTTGTTATCTTGAAAATGACCCGATCTAGAGCCACTTGACTTATCAATGGGTTTCTCGATTTTAGGAGTACCGGACCCACGAACTAATTTCAATCTATTCCAGTTTCGTAAATTTTACGATATAGTAACATTTTTCGTTGTTTGTGTTTGCTGTTACCTAACCTAAACAAGCAGTTGGTTATGAAGAATATTATCTGATTCTACATTTATTAAAATGTTGCTATTGTAATAAATTTAAATACATTCAAGAAACATATATTGGCTCAGCATTGGCCTAACATATAATTGTGTTAAGTTTTTGATCAGCTGTTTTATATATATTATGTAATAACAGATGCTTGAATTAAAATGCAGTAAGCCTTTTTCATAGTGTTGTCTTAGTGTTTATTTTAATTTTTTTAACCTAACCTGAAAAGACTGTTGTTGTGAATAATAAATAACTGATTTTAAATATTCTAATTTTTTGCTATATTAATGTGTTTAAATTCAACAAACATGTGTTGGTTTTTTATTCAAATCAGCTATTCTATGTTATACGTCTTGGATTGAACATCCGTAATTTGACCAATTAAACCTTAAAATTAATATTTTGCAAAATCCTTTCTTAGTGTACTTCTAAATAGTGGTATTAAGGTGTCTCTAAACATTTTAAGACTGTAGCTATCATAGTTTTGACTGTACATTGATTATAAATCAGTTAGGACTTCTTTCACTGTTCTTTTGTATTATTATTATAAAAGTATGAGCAATTAATTCTAAGTGGTATGTAGAGATACAGGTATCTACTTTGCTATAAATGCAAACACTCCTCATAATAAATACCTTTCCTTTTTACATTTTAATTAAGAACTCTGCTAATACACTAAGGTTATTAGTGTATTAGAGGAATAACCACCAAAGCAATCAAACTTTCTCCAAATCATTGTTTATATACATTTACATTGCTGTCATAACCTACAAGAAATTAAATTTGATTTGTACTGATTATTATACTTTGAGAATACTAAAATTAAATTTAAATTGCATGTAGGCCTACGCTATATTATGCAAAAGTAATTCACAAAAATCTATAACTAACCAAATTAACGAAGAGAACAAAAGAAAAACAAGTAAGTTTCGTTTATTATTTATTAAAGCAATTTTGTACCAATTACTGAATGGCAAAAAAATCATATTTTTAATTATTGTTTTAATTACTTCAGTACCTGACAAATGGTATATTTTGCTAAACATATTATTGAAAAGAGGAAGAAAGTATTTACAGCTTTGAACTTATTATAGTGAAAATATTGTAAGAGCGCAGCTGCATCTAAATACTGTACAGTGTACATACACATCTTTTCATTTTCCACAGTTCTTGCCTATTCGTTGCACGCAATAAAAAAATACTTTCTATGTGTTGAAATAAATGCAGGTGGTTATATTTATTTTAGCACATTCTCAACACTGATTGTAGATTTATTATTTTTTGTTTTTGACAGTCGACTAAGTACGTAGCCCAGGAATAAGTACTTTTACCTGGAAAAAATGCGGGAGAGATGAAAGTTGGTAATATAGTACATTTTGACATCCTAAAAAACATACTAAGTTTGCGACCCCACCACTTTGAGCTTACGACTCCATCTTGGAAAATAGCGGCCAAATTTAGTTTTTTTCCAAATAACTTCAGTTAGGTTCGTCCAAGAAAAAAGTTTTGTTTCAAAATTATAAAGAATTTAATTTTTTTAAACTTTTGTTTCAAAATCAAAAATGTTTTTGTGAAATAAACAGTTTTTGAGTTAAGTGTCATCTTGTGTTGTGTATTTATAAAAACTGTGCATGAATGCGCTATTATCACCTTTAGTTCCAAAGTTTTTGGAACAAACGTTAATAGAGAATTAAATTCTCTATAATTTTTATACGAAACCTTTTTTTCTAGGATGCACCAAACTACCTAAAATAACCTAACCATACTTTCACTTTTAAGCATATTTTTGTGCTATTTTCGTCAAAAAATGAAAGCTATATTTTTTTTCTTAAAGTAAAATATATTGTGAGTATTGATTGCTTAGGTTTTTTGCAATATCTCTTTTTGCAGTTCAGCCAAAAATTAATAAAGTTTACTATTTATATCATACGTTTATGAAAACAATAAAACGGTATTTGAAAATGTATTTGGCAATCAACATCCGCATATGACAGTACTGTAATTCAAAATGAAAACACATTTTAAAATTTATTCCACGAACTAACAAAAAAAATTACTTATTATTATGGTCTTATGGAAATCAGATTCAATATGGCGGACAAGGTATCCTTCCAAATTTTTAATAGGGGCGTAATCTTCAAAAGGAAATAATATAAGGAAGATAATTAATTGTGAAGCATTAAATGATGACAGTACAACTCCTTATGTTCATCTTCTTCAACAGTTCACTCAAATAAACAGTTTTAAAGTTCCTGAGTGGAACTTATTAAAGGGCAGAACGCGCAACGTTTTAAACTTGGCTTATTTCAAATGTTGACAACGGTTTTTTGGCAACTATTAAGCTTGTTTAATCCATTTTTTTACGTTATTAAATAATTCAGTGTAGAAAATAGAACACTGATCATCTACGTTAAAAGGACTTCATATGGTATGACACACAGCTAGGGGGAAAATAAGACAACTCTTGCTTTGAATGCTTACTTATTACATGCACCAAATTAAACAAAATATCTTAAATAAAAAACCATGTACTATATAGTAAAATTACATATCGTCTTTCATTATTCAATGTGAGTATCTTTTGCTTATTTTGCATAAATAAAAGTAAGCTTCAGAACGCTGTTAACAAATGCTTACAACTTAAATAAAATAATAATATTTATGATGCAGGACAAAATACTTGAATAGTACTATTTTGTCTATGAATGCAACCGTTTCAAAATTATATCAAATTGGTAGGTTATTAACAAAATGCGTTTCCATAAGTTTGAGTTTAAACGCTTTAACGAATCAAGCTAGATTTTAATGTATACGTTTGTATAATGAATGCCAAGATTAACCCATTTTTTACAATATGGCGCTCTATCGTTTCAAAGTTACAGCGAGTTTGAACTGTACAAAGTCTTTTTATGTTCCTTACGTTACTGCCTAATAAAGGTTGTTCAAACTACAGTGACTTGTTCAAACCAGCTAAGACGAAATATTGTTACAACTGCGAGATGCCGCCTTTTCTAGAGCAAGACAAAAAACATGGGTTGACAATCTACTCAAAACATATGCTTACGGTTCATTATTATTTGTTCTCAGAGGGTCAGGTACTTGTACGAAGGTTCGTCTGAAAAAAAGCAAACAATACTGCAAGCTTTGAACTCCTAAAACCCTGGGGCGATCCTTTATTTGTTATATTGTGGGGGCAATAAACAAAGGAAATCATTCGTAGAACTTTACTAGTAACGCTGCTCTGTAAAATATTTGATCTATTTAATGATATTTTAAAAATATATCCTTTAATTTTGCTTAACGTTCTTATTATTTCATAGAATTAAGAACGGGAAGATAAATAGCTTACCGTAAAAGCCATCGCCAATAGCCGGATTTGAATATAGGCCAACTTTAGTAAGAACCATAACCCGTTCAAATACTACCCAGTCAACTCTTCTAACACATTTCCTTCAAAAACAGTCTTTATTATTTACCATGTATTTCATTTGAATGATGTCTTAATGAGATATTATTTATAAAGTATTATTATTTTTATTCTTGAAGCTGCCTTTTTTAACGTTTGTTTATTTTGATTAAACTATGTTTAATAATGTACAGAACAATATTTTATATATAGGCCTACCATCTTCTGTTTTGAAATATTTTTACTAGTAGGCTATTCATATTTTTCAATGCCATCAAATAACAGTTTTGGTTGAACTTTGTTTTGTAAAAGTTATTTAATTACAAGCTATTAAGAAAAGCCAAACAGACAAATTTAGAATAGTAGGTACTACAGTACTTGCGTAATCTACTTGTTGAAATATTTTTATTAAAATATGAAGTGTTACTAACTTGTTTACAAACTCGAAAAATACTGTTAGTAGAGATTTATGTTAGTATAGTTCAGGGTTTTTTTAGATTGAATCTGAGTCTTGATAAAAAAATTATTATTCTAAAATTTCGCCAACCAACATTTCATGTTTTATTGCTCACTAGGCCTATATAAAACCTTATTGTAAAGGCCCTAATATGTGTGGGCTTGGTTATTATATGTTGAAGTAAATTTAATCCAATACTGAACAACAACTAATAAGCAATATCAGAAGTGTGAAAATGTACAATATTTTATTACTAGGGAAGACCCCTGCGTGCTCCTCACGCCAACCCCCGATGGAACCTTCTCAAAACATATGTTATGTTTTATTTATAATAAAG
>JAGFPH010020544.1:0-14132 GCA_018207615.1 Philaenus spumarius | reverse complement strand
TCGTACAAATTAGTTGAATTCGTACAAATTAAAAAATGTATTCGTACAAATTAGTTGAATTCGAACAAATTAGTTGAATGAATACAAAACTAGTAAATCCAAACTGACAAATTGTTGGTTATTAGACTAATCCTTACTCAAAATGTAATTACCCGCCAAACCTACTTAAAACAGTTCTTATTTTATAAACGCCGCTCTCTTATTTAATACGCTCTCTGCTGAATTCATAAATACGCACTTCATAAATAACACACGATTTCTCACAAAAAACGTTTAATACCCCAACGCGTTTCGATAATCCAGTCATCATCATCATCATCATCATCAGTGACGATAACAGAGTTTGTCATCGAAACAATTTTGAGTATAAAACTTTTTTGGAGAAACTGTGTTCGTTTGTTATTAGCAAACTTCCATAGGGAAGATGAGTTATTTCAGTGGTGAGGACGGGAGTAGTAAATGAGCACCGATCATGGTCCCCAGAACACATTTTAAGAATTGTATACACAGGGTGTTTCATAGGACGCCAAACTTCTGGAGTGGGTTCCTTACATAAAAATAAATACAAAATTCCTATAAATATGTACCCTAAAACGCTTCGTTTTCCAGATATCCGCCATTTTGTTTTTTGTTACAAAATAATTCATATCTAAAGAAATGTTTGACTGATTGAGTTCAAACTTGGCATGGAGTTTAACCTAACAAGAAAAATAAACGATTGTATCCTATCACGCGTTTCAAATTGGCGACTGTTTGAAAAGTTCATACGTAAATTACTCAAAACCCCTACATTTTAACAAAAAATGCCAAGATTACTTTTTTGTAACCCTTTTGTTCCCCATCGGATGGTCCAACTGTCAAAACAATCGAATGAATTATAATATTAGGTGAGTTAACGATAATAACAGCACATGTCCATACAATATTCTTGTGTTAACTGTGTTAGTATAGGATGTGGGTTAAACAAAATAATTATTAGCCTACACATGACTTAACTATAATGTTATTGTTTTGACAGTTACACCTGATAGGGAATTAAAATGGGTACAAAAAAGGTGTCTTAATATTTTTGGTTAAAATGTAGCCTACGGTTTTTAATTCGACCACGCAGCTGAATCGCTGACGTGAGTTGAGCAAATTTACAAAATTAAGTTTATAGGCCTATGTTTTATTCACGACGGTGCTGAATAGTTGCTAAATGTTTCGCAAGCCATTCCGCATATTGGGAGTATCTTCAACACACAAAACATTGCGTGCTTCGCACGCCAGCCCCCGTATTGGGGGTAAGTATTTTCAACACACAAAGCATTGCGTGCTTCGCACGCCAACCCCCGTATTGGGAATATCTTCAATGCACAATGCATTGCGTGCTTCGCACGCCAACCCCACGGTAGAATCCACCACGTGGCTTTGAACCGGGTACTTTTATGGTATTTTACGTTTTGATCGATTTTTGGGGAACCAAGCGAGCTATAAGGTCGCGTAAAAAAGCAAAATGTGCAGAATAACATCCTACATTTATATTTGTAGAAAAAACTCCAAAAGAAACAATTCTCGTAGGAAAAATCTCAAAAAATAGTTACTTCCTGTCAACAAATTTGCTTCCTGTTTTTGGATATTTTTGGATAACGAACTCGTCCGAGCGGTGTAGACATCCAACATAGGTACCAAATTTGAACCAAATCGGACTTAAAATGCGGCCGCTAGAGTGCGAACACATATATACATATATAAACATATACGTATGTATCCATTACAATCTGGACTGTTTCTTAAAGGTCTTACCATAAGGGCCACTGCAATAGCTCATTTTTCATATAGAAATTCGCTAATAATATGGTCTTCTAAAATAATGTGTTACTCGCGAGAATCGAACCCGCTACACGAGGCCATAATGAGACTACTGAAATGTTCAATTTAAAAGTAAACGCCAAGATTATGAAAAGAACATCCCCGATGCTAATAGATTTCTGTTTTTAAATTTAATTAATATACAGAATATTATGGACCTTATAAACTAATACTAGTTATCCTTAACACTTGTCCTATATAGACAAGACCAAGGGTAAAAGGCAGAGAAGGGTTTCGATTACATGACATTCTATGCAGGTCCGTTGGTGTATTTTTAGAAATTCCAGGCCGCAATAAGGCTAAGGGATAACGGCAAGTGGCTTCGAGTTGTTGTCACGTAACGGTTTTAGCAGAACGCGGGTCCCGCGTTACATCTGCGCCCCCGACCCAACCCTTTCTACGATAACCATTGTCCTCTTTCGACGGATCCTCGGCTCAGGTAAAGGGAAATATCGCGTCCTCCCTCCTCTAACTACTCTGCAGCCCCCCCCCCCCACAATCCCGATGTACAATACACGGCTATATACTTCAGGTAGCATTCTGGTGGTAAAAAACTGAAAAAATGCATCTGCCAGGTGATTGCACTGATCTTGTTTATGTAGAACTCGCGTGATAAATGGTTTATAGCATACCGTTCCCGCTCGCTTCGCTCACCACACCCGGCGGTGACCCACGGCGAAGGCAACACAGATTATTGTATACTCTGTAATTTTCAAGGAAATTACGATTGATTAGGTCAGAGGCACTTGGATCAATCAAGTGGTGGGGGTAGCGGTAACCTATACATAATGTAAGACAGAGATCAAAATAGACACCCATCACCCCAAAAAATTTGAATTATAATTGTCATTTAAAGGAAACAATATAATAAGTAACAAAAGATGTTTGATTGAACAGTATGGTTATAAATATAAATACTTTCAATAAACGTGTTTTGGTTCATTCTAGGCCTAACCTAAAATTTTATCAATCTTTTGAGCCAAATCGGCTGTTTTATTTGTAATATGTAACAACAATTAAATTATAACACAGTAAGCATTTTTCGTAAATTTTTTTTTGAGTTTGTTAATCTAACCTAAAAAAGCTGTTGGTTGTGAAGAATAATAAACTTATTCTAAATTTGCTAAGCTGGTTGCTATGGTAATGAGTGTAAACAAACGTGTGTTGCAAAGCTTTCGATCCGAACAGCAGTTTTATCTGTTATGGGGCTGGGAGTGAACTCCCGTACTCCATTATACTTACGCTTAAAAATCTAAATTTTGCCAAATCCTTTCTTTCTGTGCGTCTATGACCCCATAAGAATTTACCTTTAAATTTTCCTGTTTGTATATTAAGTAGTTTTTGCTCTACGTTGATTATATGTCAGTGGGTTAGTCATTCAGGATAAATGCTCTTATGTACCGGGTGTCCCACGAAGAGGTCCCTATTTTTGAATTGATATGACAGACGTATAGAGCGCGCTACAGACTTGAAATTCTACAGTCGTGACTAACACATATGTAAAAGAAATACCCCTGAGTATCAGTTAATTCTGACTGATCCAAACAAAATGGCGGAAAAACAAAAAAACAACAAAATCAGCAATCGTATTTTAAGGGTAGACCTACTTTTATTTAGAATAGGAACAGCTACAGCTGTTTAGACTATTTTAAATCTATCAGCTGACTGCGTGTATCCACAACAATGAACATATTTGGTAATAAACATTGGCATTTGTTATTAAAGTCGCATTGTAAAGTGTCTTATGTACCATGCCGTTTTCAACTGAGCAAAAAGTGAAATGTTGTTCCTGGGCTATTGCCTTTGAAAATGATTATGAAGCAATAAGGTGTTTTAGGGAAAGGTACCCAGGTGTAGTTCCACCGTCAAGGAAATCTATTCGTAAGTTAAAGACTATCCTACTAGAAACTGGGTCAATACAAAAAAAATACCATAGATCCTCCAACATAGAAAATGAAGAAATCGTATGTGCTGCTTTCATGGAATCTCCAAATAAGCCTAATTCAGTAAGAAAGGTGGAATCTGCTTCAGGGATATCGAAGTCATCTGTCTAAAGGTATGCCAAAAAGAACAAAATCAAACATTATAAAACTCATTTAGTTCACGGACTGCTTGAAGATGATCCTGACAGACGATTGGAATTTTGTTCGAAAATAATTGAAAAGACTGACGCAGATAGCAAATGGCATGAAGGAATCGTGTTTTCAGATGAAGCGACATTTTATCGAACAGGAAGTGTAAACAGGCATAATTGTCATTACTGCAACACACAAAATCCACATATCTTACAAGAAGAGAAATTAAAATCAACAGGTATAACAATTTGGGCTGCTGTTACCAAAGATGGTGTTTTGTCGTATGACATATCCCGAAAAACAATGACTGGAGAAAGGTATGCATCAGTTTTAAGCAATCACATAGTTCCTCATCTTTCTCAGCCTGAGATGAAAGACGTTTTTTTCCAACAGGATGTAACTCCTCCGCATTATGCTAATGTGGCCAAAGCAGTTTTGGACCAAAATCTTCCTAACCGTTGGATAGGTCGTGGCAGCAGCTTCATGGACTGGCCCCCAAGGTCTCCAGACTTGACTGTTTGTGACTTTTTTCTGTGGGGCTTTTTGAAGGAGAGGGTTTAATGTCATAACATTGCGACAGACAATGAACTAATGAGGTTGATCGAAGAGGAACTGTTGTTGATACCTCGAGAGTTGTTCAGCAAAGCGTATGACTGTTTTCTATTTCGTTGTCATCAGTGCATTGCGATCGATGGACATCAGTTTGAATAAGTTTTATGGATCAAATAGATTTAATTTATTTATGAGTTACTTATATATTTAATTCCCTAACGTTGTTTAGTGATTAGTAACATCGTTAAAATTTCAATAATTATGTTGTAACACTTAAGCAAATAAAACTATTTTAACGAAAAGGTACTATTTCTTTGATATCCCGCCATTTTGTCCTAATGTGTCAGAATTAACTGATACTCAGGTGTATTTCTTTTACATATGTGTATGTTAGGACTGTTGAGTTTCAGGTTTGTAGAGTGTTCGGTGCATCTAATATTTTCATTCAAAAATAGGGACCTCTTCGTGGGACACCCGGTATATAGTACCTGGGCGAGCGAGCATTGCACAGTATTTTATTTTAAATTGTTTTTCTAAGAAAATGTATGTAAATACGACTCGCATACTGAATAAATACGAATATTTTTCGATCTTACGTACAAATGAACTATTTATTAAATTTTTTAAAAACATGAGTGTAATTAGTTCTAATATTTTATTAGAATTTTTTGCAGTGATATCAAACCTAGCGCATTCGAATCCTGACGTCCAAAAACCTCTATAGGTACATGTAGGTCATGTAACCTATCCAACGAATAGGCCGTATGTGATACTGTTTATGTATTTTAGAAATAACAAAGAATAATAATTATAACCAATAGATAATTTATATTACCTTTATAGAAATGCAAAGAATGCAGAAACTGGTGAAACGGTTCTCAGAACGGTTAATAACAGCACACAAATAATGTTTTAGTTACGTTTGAATAAAGAAATAAGTTGAAAATTATACCACCTGATACATTGTCAACGATTTATGTTTGTTAAATCTTATCTTATTAAACGAGCAATTCTTGTATATTTTCTATTCGCCTATACTTAGTGATTTCAAAAGTGGTATATAAAAGAAGTTCAGAGTTTAGATTTTATACGCATTTTTTCGAGTTTATGCGCATTTTTGCAGACATAAGACCTAGCGCATTCGATTTCTGACGTCAAAAAACCCCTATATGCAAATTTTCATAAAAATCGTTAGAGCCGTTAGTGAGATCCAAGAAATAAATTTATAAACAAATATAGAAGAATTGCTCGTTTAATAAGATAAGATAGATTAGGTTAATTTCTAAGAGAGTACACATATTGCAGCCGCGACATATGGACGTAAAATGTCTACATCATAGGACAAACTTGCTCATATAAAAGGTGTTTCCCACACTCTACGCACATTTTTCAGGATATTGTTACTTGGGTTAAAAGAAACGTAAAACGTCATGCACAGAGATACCGGCGCGAATGCTGGCACTTGAGCAAAACCGCTACTAACCTGACTAAAAACATCAGTACCTGGTA
Source organism: Philaenus spumarius (assembly GCA_018207615.1). NCBI lineage: Eukaryota > Metazoa > Arthropoda > Insecta > Hemiptera > Aphrophoridae > Philaenus > Philaenus spumarius. The sequence goes on along the minus strand of JAGFPH010020544.1, from coordinate 8,145 downwards.
CATCTCTGTTTAACACGTTCCGTGCTAAGGACGCACATGTGAGCTTGACACTGAACACTATGAGAAGCGGCCGACGCACAGTGCGTTGCACGCCAACATCCGTATTGGGAGTATTTTCAATACGCTATGCATTGCGTGCTTCGCACGCCAACCCCCGTATTGGGAGCATTTTCAATACACAGTGCATTGCGTGCTTAGCACATCAACACCCGTATTGGCAGTATACTCAATACACAGTACATTGCGTGCTTCGCACGCCAATTTTAAGCGTGTGTTCTATGGACGAACATGTGCGTCCGCTTTAAAATATTAGTGATTATTACGTAGAAAGGTTCAGAAATTAAAAAAAAAAGTAATTTCTACTCATTTAGGCTATAAATAGTCTATAAAAAATAAAAGGGCATCTCTAAGCATAGGAAATATGAAATTTGCGTAGCAGTGAACGTGTTAAGGGCAAGGTAAACATCCACTAGTTCGTTTGAAGGATGAGTCACATTAGAAAAATGTGTGAGAAAATGTGTTTTTTTTTCTCCACTTACGCCCTTTCCCCACACCCTCGGCCCATCGCGCCAAGGCGAGGTATAGTGGCAGGATTCACGCCGATTTCCGTAACCATGGGTATATTTTGTTTCGTTTACCGTGTGTCTGTCTGTATGTAATTTTACTTTCTCACTATACTTTAGTATAGAGAAAGTATAGTTATCGCAAAAAAAATCGATTTTGCGATTTTTGTGGAAATATCCGTTTTGGGACCCCCTGAGTCCAAAAAAGTGGTTTTTACAAAATGTCTGTATGTCTGTACGGATGTAAAGCTAGAGAGAAAACTATTCGATCGATTTCGAACGAATGTGCACCAAACATATCAATTAGGCCTGTATAGATGCATGAAAAAAGGTTTTGAAAAACAACCCCCTTTCTGGCCAAAAAACCCCCAACAAATCTGTTATTATTTTTTAAAATAAAAAACGGCTCTAAAGACTTTGATAAAATTTGGCTTATTCGTAGCCCATAATGTACCGTACCATATGCAAAGAACCGCGTCTTTCTAAAAATTCTCGCTTAGCTAATAATAATAATAATAACTGATTTTTGGTTTTTTTTTTTGCCAAAAAGGTTGTTGTTTTTCAAAACCTTTTTTCGTGCACCTATACAGGCCTAATTGGCATGTTTGGTGCAAATCCGTTCGAAATCGATCGAATAGTTTCCTCTCTAGCTAATAATACTAATATTTATTAGTTACTCTCCTATTTAATGTATCCACTCTCCTACAATTCCTACAATTATGAAGTCACAGTGATTCTGTTTAATAATTTAAATGTGTTTGTGAGAAAGTATGTGCCAGTCTCTGGCACCGTTAATTTAGTTTAAAATTGATATTAAGAAAACTGTTAAGTGAATTTAAATCAAATTTTGGTTGAATATTACCCTTGCTAGGGACTATGTTGACAAAAGTCATAAAGCTACTATCTTTGTCCGTACATAACAAACTATCTTATCACGAATAGTTACCATTATCTTGTTGCATTTGTGTATCTATACATTACAAAAATCTACCTATTTTACACTAAATTTATTAGAATTATTTTCTTTTAAATGTCTTGGCAAAACCAAAACTGCTTATTCGTTTAAACAGGTAGAAATTAATGGATTTATTAGCATTTTCGTCTACCCGTTCATGGCCAATATTAGCGAGTTTTCATAGAAAAATTGAGCAATTCCCGCGACCCATATGGTGAAACCTAAGGTCGGGAGTAGTAAACGAGCACCGATCATGGTATCATGTGTATATGTGTAACGGCCGTATTTTACTTCCGATTTCGTCCAAATTTGGTACACTCGTTAGATTTCTAAGTCGATCGGACGAGTACGTTAGCAAAAAAAAATAAACGGTATCAGTTAACTGACACAAACTTTCTCCCAACTTACTGTAATCAAAATACACTCGCTTTTATAGGAGTTGATACGATATAGACTTCTAATTTATAAAACGCGATCATTTTTGTCCCGCTAGTGGATTTGTGTATATTTCTACGGGGGAACTACCGCTTTCTACCCACATTCCTACTAAAGCCTAGTAGTAGGGAGTTTTTATTCGGATTCTCTGTCGTAGACGCTCGGATTCATGTTGCAGACTCTTTGCCGCGCAACATCGTCGCTCTGGAAATCGTGTACGCATCTCGTTTGATTCTGAGCTACAGTATGTCGAACGAGTTCGCATTTCCTGGGATTACAGAAGCCCTTTATCCAGCTTTTCTGTATGAAGTAAAAAAGGGCTAACAAAAAGCCACCACGCTGGTGGATTCAAGGAATATTCCTGAAGTTTATTTCCATCTCCGTTGTTTTGTCACTTCATATATTAGGGCTAATTCATTAACAGATTCGGTTTCTTCCCTTACCATTTGTATTTATCAGAAAAAACGTCCCACAAACATCGCCGCATTTGTAAATATTCGATTAATTGATCGTAGAATCAGTCGTCCACATTTGATCAAAAACCGAAAATAATTTAAACCGCGCGAGAGAAGTCCACTCTGTGATTCACGTACACACTGATTCAATGTTGCGCGGATGGGATTCAAAAAATACTAAAACGCAACACACGAGCTGCAAGATTCATTGTCGTGGAGCGCCACGGATTCAGGAAAATGAATCCAAGACTCAGCTCCGCGAAAAAGAGTCCGAACAAAGAATCCCAATGCGTACTAGGCTTTAAGCAACGACTGGGCAAATTTTTAGGTTAGATCCAACTTGTTTGACCGCAGAACGTTCTTGAAAGAAAAAACTTTACCAACGCCTCTGTATTCATCGAAACAAACCTGATGGCAAAAACGCTGTCCTTGGGCAAGCGCGAAAAGGTAACATTTTATTGTTATTATACAAGTGGCCGTGAATTTCACAGTTTGGAATTGATTATTTTTACGTCCACGGAGCTGTAAAACTTCGCGTCAACATTACAGATTCCAAGATCGTGATAAACTTTCTACGAACCAATCAACGGATTCGGAAAGCACTTAAAAATGACTCCTCTTATTAAGGCCTCTGGTTCGTTAAAATATCAAAAATTTTGTAAAAAAAACAAAAATGACGCACGGAACGCTACTGTTTACTGAAGTTAAGTTCACAATCTAGGAATAACAATAAATATTTTTTTCATTACACTGCTTACGCGTTCCGGATTTTTAGGAGCTCAATAGAGTGATGAAAACTGTGCAGATGGAGTAAAATCTCGAAACGATTAGTGGTGAAATGAAAATGAAGCCACGCGACGAAATCTATGCATAAATGTACCTTCTTAGTTCATACAGTAGGCCTAGTGTCTTGGATATTAAAACAGAAATGAATCTCAAAATCTAGACCTTATATTATTCTTGGCATTAGTAGTTTTTTACGTCCGATTTGGTCCAAATTTGGTATACTAGTTGGTTTTTCAAATCACTCGTACGAGTTCGTTAGCCAACAAATCCAACAACCGGAAACACGATTTTTGACGGGAAGTAATTTTTTCAGATTTTCCGTACTAGAATGAAACTTGTTTGGGGTTTTATCTCAACAAAAATTGATTTAGGGATTATTCTGCACATTTGTTTGTACACGACCTTATAACTAGTCTGGTTTTCTCAAAATCGATCGAAACGTAAAATACCTTAAAAGTACCCTGTATTGTTTACCTCGCGAAGCGAAGCAGTCTATGATCCAAGGCCGCAAGGTCGGACAACAAAGCAGCGCTGAAGGCTGAGTTGGAAACAAATTCTACACTGAAGATGGCTACATTGTTGTTGAAACGCAATGGAGTTTGAGTTAGTAAACGTATTAGTTGTGAGATTTTGTGGTCAAGTTTTATCTTTCTAGTCTTCTCACAAGCAAAGCTCAATATTAAATTTATTTAACTTTTTTTCTCATAGAATCCGTTTAGGGACTTGTATTGAAAGTCCAAAACTTACTAAATGTACAGTAGAACCCCTCTCTTCCGCCCTCTGCTAGTCCGCCGCTTCGGTTGATCCGACCGTGCTCGAGGCGAAATTGGTGACTTACAACCCGTCGCGAAATTTTGTTTACTTGCTGTTATCGCTCGTCCGCTTTAGGGTAGGTTTACACCATCCGTTTTTCCCCTTCTGTTGCGTTTTGGGTAACAGACATTGACAACACATTAATCCCAATTTGCCTGTTGAAATTTGAAGTTTGGTTTCCTTTACGTTTTCCATCCGTTTTGTGGGGAGGAAGCTACCGCAACAAGCTACCGGCGAAACGGATACCAGGTCCGTCAGAAAGAAGGAAGGATTAGATACAGCAGCTGGGCACTATTGCGCGTTCACAGTTTAGTTGATAGCATTGGCCTTATGGAGGCTGGCCGTGCTACAGATAGTGCCAAGCCAAGTAGCGTGAAGCGTCACTTGAGCATGCGCTGTAACGTCTTACCCTCTCCTACTCGATTGTGAGTCTTCAGTACAGTCACCACCAAAAAGTGTTGATATACAATCAACACGACTACATAGCAGACATGAATTAGGTAGGGCAGGCGGCTCTGACTGTACTCCGCCGCGAGAGGGGAAATTTGGTGGGAGCCGGCGAAGGAGACTTGCACACCCCCTCTTCGCGCTCCATCCTAATTGGCGCTACCTGTACTACCTAACCTAACTACATCGGCTCCAGCTCACAACCACATTGAATTATGAATATCCTTATCTCAGTGTTTAATTCAAGATCCAAATTTTTCATTTCAGTAACGTACCTCATGTTTAACCCCCATTACATATTCCTAATAACTAATTTAAATGAGTTTTATGAGGTTGTGATGTTTTTATGCTGGCTACATGTTTTTATGCCACCTGCCGGTTGCGTTCATCCGTTTTTCGCATCCGTTTTCGTCAGTATTCTATTCTCGCCGGCCCTGCGTTCCGTTACTGTATCTTGAAAAAAATTTATTTTGTTCTCGATCTTTTTTCGAGACGATGAAAAATTAAACTACAGTCTGCGGGATTTCAAAATGGACACCGTTTTTAGAATAAAAAGGAATAGTAACGCAACGGAAGAGCAAAAACGAATGGTACACCTAGTGGTGGAAAACCTACACTTAAGCTGAGTTGCACCAACCAGGATCAGTTTTGATCTAGGATCAAAGTTGTTATTTGATCCAGGATCTAGGAAAGTTGTATTGGTTTCTATTGCACCATACCTGGATCAAATAATTGATCCAGGATTTACTGATCTAGGTATTTGATCCCGGTTGGTGCAACTCAGCCTTAGTGTTCCGTCATCTCTCGTATAGTTTCTGTTGTTGTGCGTGTTTTTTGTACTGTACTGTGCAGTTTTGAGTGCTTACTGTTTGTTGGTTTTACGACAGTGTTCTTCTGTATTTGTTACAGTGTATTTGTACATTCTGTACAGTTGTGTTTTTTCAACGTGTCAGGAGTGAAACGTTGATCATTGGAAAACCCGCCGTGGCAACCGGTTTGTTTCAGCAAGTAATTTTCTGTATTTTCTGATAATCCGACCTTTTTTTGCGTTCCTACCATACTCCCAGTCCCAAAGATGACGGATTATAGAGGGATTCTACTGTATATAGATGGTTTATAACTTGAGGAAATGATGACAGTGCTGTGAAAGGAATAACTACTGAATGAAATTCAGGGTGTGCAATACCACTCGAGTAAAAGCATCGAATCCAGTGAGCGGAGCCAACGTTGAGAAGGCTGGTGTATGATATTACATTGGTAAAGCGGTCGAGTTTGACTAGAATATCGCTTGTATACACTTTCGTTTTTACTAACGCCAGTCTTATTTGTAATTTCGACGTGCGTGCGACATTTAAATTAGCAAAAAGCTCCAAAGTAAGTTAGTAGGTAACTAAATTCGCCGCCATGTTTTACTGCTAAAAATTGACTCGAATGAAAATCATGTTTTTTGTCTTGTTTATCAGCAAATATCTTTAATAAAAATGTATAATTAGCGAATTTTCATGGGAAAGATGAGCTATTGCAGTGAGCTTATGGTGAGATCTAAGGTCGGGAGTCAATGAGCACCGATCATGGTCCCCAGAACACGTTATGGGTGTCATTAAAAACTGTATATATGTGGTTGCACTCTAAGTCCGCATTTTAAGTCCGATTTGGTCCAAATTTGATTCGTTCGTTTGCCATTAAAATCCAATTACAGGAAGCACATTTTTGACTGGAAGTATTTAGTTTTTGCGATTTTTCGCACTAGAAAGAAGCCTTTTTTGTGGTTTATCTAAAAAAAATAAATGTATGATATGATTTTGCACATTTTGTTTTTTTACACGACCTTATAGCTCGCTTGGTTCCCCAAAAATCGATCAAAATGTAAAACACCATAAAGTACGCGGTTCAAATACACTTGTGGGATTTTACCGTCGGATTATCTTCTGATCAGGGGCCGACGGCCGATCGGCTGCGAGCGATTCGAAGCAGTCCAAAGCCCGAGGCCGCAAGGTCAAGGTGAAAACTAGCAAAGCGAAATTTTCCGCTGCGAGTGGAACGAAAGAGCGCGTGAGTCGAAGCTTGGAAACAAATTCTACTAATTCCGTACAGACAGGCAGCTAAAGGCCCAAATAGTTGGTTGAAACCCTAAAACATATAAACTTAATTTTGGAAATTCGCTAAACTCACGTCATCGGTTTTGCTGCGTGGTCGAATTATTTACTATTTTTGTCACCTATGAATTTAGATGTTCATGAAAGCTGCAAATTACAAAAGTTTAGCTTCAAAATTCGATGAAAGTTATACCTATTGGTGAGGACTGTATGGGACTGTTTCGTCCGGGTATTGCGCACTTGTTGAAGTCAAGCGGGATTTTCTTTTATAAACCCAAATTAGCACGCTTGGTCGTGTCGAGAACCACCATGTCGCATAGTTTAGACCAACGCGAAGCGGAGTCCAAAAGATGTTTTTGTCGAGATTGTAACGGTAGACAAACAAAAGGCATTATCGCTGGCAAAGCTGACCGAACCTGGCGCCGGTTAAACATTTTTCAAGGTCAATACACTTATTATAACCAAAGAAGGTTTGAAACGAGGAAAACTTGCGGGGATAGTCCGCCATGTGACAAGTAACGATAGCAATACGCTTGGGGTTAAGAAATTTTGGTGGGATTTTCTAGTGTATATTGTGGAGGGTTTTTAGAGGAATTTTTAAAAGAATAACTTTAAAAAGTAACAGCAATAGGCATTTTAGCGTGTTTGTGAAACAAATTAATATGTCAGTTATCAACTAGAATTCCTGTTGTTTGTTTTCATTACCTACTATGCTACTTTGCATTAGTAAGTCCATTGGGACTCCACCGCTGCTTGCTTCGCTCACCAACCCCCGCGCAGACTCATACCGAACCCAATGCAAACAATAATAATTCGACCACGCAGCTGAACCGCTGACGTGAGTTGAGCAAATTTATAAAATTAAGTTTGTAGGCTTAATGCCTATGTTTTAGGCTTTCAACCAACAATTTGGGAAATAGATCTATTCGCACGCCATTCCACTTATTGGGAGTATATTCAATACACAAAGTATTGCGTGCTTCGCACGCCAACCCCGCGGTAGAATCCACCGCGCTTTGAACCGGGTACTTCTATGGTATTTTACGTTTTGATCGATTTTGGGGGAACCAAGCGAGCTATAAGGTCGCGTAAAAAAATAAAATGTGCAGAATAACACCCTACATTTATATTTGTAGATACTTCCGGTCAAAAAACGAGCTTCCGATTGCTAGATTTTTTCGCTCGAACTCGTCCCAGCGACGTAGACAACCAACATGTGTACCAAATCATACTTAAAATGCGGCCGCTAGAGTGCGAACACATATATAAATATATATACAGGGTGTATCAGAGCGGGTGGCCGGCTTGTATAGCATTGAAACGAGTATACTTAGACATTTAGTTTAAACTGATAACCTTTTATTTCGACCCCAAGGAATTCAGGAAAAATATTTTCAACCCTCAAAATGCCCCAAAGTTTTTTTCTGTAAATTTTAAGCCAATAGAGAAATGAAAAAAATTCAAATATGAAAAATGTTGATAATTGTAAGGGCTTCAATTTGATATGTAAGATGACCCACATTGCAATTTGAAAATTTTGAGATATTGACTTTTTAAACTTCTAAAAGTTGTAAATTTTTAAACCTGCTAAAAAT
>JAGFPH010020543.1:0-14132 GCA_018207615.1 Philaenus spumarius | reverse complement strand
GCGGAAAAAATTAGGGGGGGGGGGGGACATTTAAAACTCACCCTGTATAAGAGAAAATAGTGGCTATTATGACGGTAAGCCATTTCAATATAATTATAATTTCTTATTAATACATCACGTCTTATTCTACCTTAATCAAAAGCCTTGTCAAACTATTTTTTAATTATTAATTTTTCTTATTCATGAAATCATATACGTTACAATTTGTTAGGAATGAAATACAATTTATTATAGCTGTTAATAACATCAAGTTCTTACTACGAAAAAATAACCAACCTGATTTTAACACATTTCAAGGTGGCATCCGTTAAAAATATTCAAAGTTGGAAACTCAAAAACAGTAATAAGGATACCGTACATTTTTATATACTATAACAGTTTTTGTTTTATGGATTAGAAAAAAATTAGGAAAGTTACATTTAAAAAGTAATCCAGTTAAAAACAGACAAAATAATTGGAATGTTATTACTGTGCATGTACATAGTTTATACTGGGTGTCTACCAAAAGTGATTTTTGAAATTCCTGGTTATTTCCAGGTTTTTCAATGATTTTCCTGGTTATCCTTATATGCATATTACACGCCATTCGGTGCTCAACTAATATTAAAATATTTGATATTACGGTGCTCAACTAAGAGTAAGTACTTTCATTTCATCAAATTTCAACAAAATAACAAATTCCTCAACCAAAACCTGTTTTATGTAAGTTAGAAAAGACAAAGATCATAAGGTTTGGATTCACATGTTACTATTAAAATATATTATTTTTAAGATAAGTGAACAATTTTATAAGACGTACCTACGTATACTTCTTGAAGTCTTGCACTGTGAATTTTATTTCAGACTGATAATTCTAACTTTTTTTGTTTTCTTTAACAAGTTTGTACTGACCTTCATTACTTGAGGGTTTTTAAATAGACTAGGGGTTACTATTAGAGAACTGAAATTTATCAAAAATCTTTTAACCCATCACCAAAATTGTGATTGCCTCCTAATTCATATAACTGTTGAAATCACCAATACACTTTATATTATTATTTTTACAACAATAAAAGTTAAAAAAATAACAATATAAAGTGCATTGGTGATTAAATTTCAACAGTTATAAAAAACATAAAATTTCTAAAAACAAGCTACAAAATTTTAATCAAGTATGGGAATTGTGGAGTAAATATGAAAACACAACTTGTAATAAAATATTTTACTAAATTACCAAGCCTTTGTAAAAATCAAAATAAAAGCATCAAATATAATAAAATAACACAAATAAAGAGTAATTCACCAACCTTAACACATATTTAATAAAAATATAAAATTTGTTTGCTAAACACTATTTGTGTAAGCCAAAAATATCTAGGCTGCATACGATTATTTTTATAATTGGATAAAAAGAAAGCTGTTTAGTCTATGTCTATGAATATTGAATCATTTCGACATGCTGCTGGACCAATGACATGGAAATTTCTAAAGTGGCAATGTCTTTCAATAAATAAATAAACCTTAAGAAGTTAGATAGCATTCAGAATTAGACACAAAGGATCGAAACAGATGCCCGAATACAACTTATGTTAGTTCAATTTAATATAAACAGCGTATGTCCACAAAAAATCGATGCCCGAATAAAATTTGTGAAAATTGTATGAACTACCATTGTTGAAATATTATTTAAAATATAATGACAAAATGTCCGCAAAAGAATACGACGCCCGAATATTATTAGCGCTAATTTTATAAAACGTCGGCATTAATACGCAATTTAATATAGAACAGCGTATGTCCGCGAAAAATCGATGCCCGAATATAATTTGTGAAAATTGTATGAACTACCATTGTTGAAATATTATTTAAAATATAATGACAAAATATACGCAAAAGAATACGACGCCCGAATATTATTAGCGCTAATTTTTTTAAACGTCAGCATTAAAACGTAATTTAATATACAACAGTGTAAGTCCATGAATAATCGATGCCTGAATACAATTTGTGAAAATTGTATGAACTACCATTATTGAAATATTATTTAAAATACAACGAAAAAATGTCCGCAAAAGAATACGATGTCCGAATATTATCAGCGCTAATTTTATAAAACGCAATTTAATTCACAACACAACAGCGTATGTCCGCGAAAAATCGATGCCCGAATACAATTTGTGAAAATTGTATGAAGTACCATTGTTGAAATATTATTTAAAATACAATGGCAAATCTCCGCAAAATAATACGACGTCCGAATATTATTAGCGCTAATTTTATAAAACGCAATACACAAAAGCATACATTCGGAAAACCCTACTTCCGAGAGCAATAATATGTACTTGTTTCTATAAAATACCGACGTTAAAACTTACTTTAAATTACAACGGCTAAGGTCCGCGAAAAGGTTATTTACATGACACTTGTAAAATTCGGAAAAGATCAAATTAAATATTGCTATTTGCGGGAATGAATAAAAGTAAAACAAAGACACTTCGTCGGGATTCCTAAAAAAAAAACATAAATACCGGGTAACGTAAATCCCAAAAATGTCCAAAATGTTTTACCTGAACTAAAAACAATTAAAATTATTATACTTTTGTTACAGATTTATAAAATTTGTAACTTTTCTTCACAGTATACCCTAATTCTATAGACACGATGACAAGAATCCATAAGGGGTTGACCTTGAGCCTACTTTACCTTTCTGTTTACAAGAAACCAAGCATACGCATGAATACAATAAAACAAAAAGCGTTTACAATGGAAACAATTACCTAAACTACTAGGGAAAATATCTACGTACATCAAAGTAAGAGAGTTTTACATTTTTTCCTACTGATATTTTATTGTTAAATGATTAATTGGGGTTAAGTTTAAATACAGACAATGTGATTGCAAATATTGGAGATTACATTCAAAATACGGAGAACTGGCTAGTTTGACAATGATATGAACTGAATATCTCTCGAAATCAGTATCGAGTTTTGGCTATAGAATCTTGTTGCCGATATCAAATACAAAGTATCAGGTATCGTAAATCGATCCCTAATTTAAATTTTACAATGTTTAAAATAGATTATGCACGTAAATTTATATGGTTTAATAATTCAGTACACATTGAATGTTTTGTTTGTGTTTGGAATCGAGGTACTGAATTGGAATCGACTTTTGCGATCGATTCTCGATACCGATTACCGTACTAAGAATCAATGGAATCAATTTTAGGGAATCGGTGCTTGCTCATGCCGAACTCCCGCGATCGCGTTTACAAAACGAAAATAACACAAGTGAAGGAATAAACTTCCTGGTTACACATCAAAATCACGGCTTTCTCCTGGAATTTTCAAGGTCAATTCATATTCCCGGTTGGTAGACCCTGTTAATATCTTGCTTTTTTCATTATTTGCAGTTGCATAGATTATTATCAAAAACTGTTACCTATCTAATAACCTAGCACCTTATAGGTATATAATAAACTGAATTTAAATAGGTGATTTGGTTTGGGAAAAATAATGTGTCTTACTTTTGACAGTTTTCCAATGTTAACTATGGAATCGAAAAAAATCCTTTCTTAGAATGCACCGACCCACCCAAAGGAAACCTAAATACTAAATTCATTTCATAAGTTAATGCAAATCCACCCCAACACTAATTTTAAGTTTTTTACCTCTAAAAGTAAAACAATAAATTCTATACTAAAACAGATTCATAATGCCTTAACTGTCTATCTTTGTTGGTTTAAATCTTGCCATATCATATAGTAAACAAACGTAAAACTAGAATAAATTTCTCTCACCAATAATAATAAAGAAACTGCATGCACAACTGTGATCAAAGAAAGGATTTTATGAACTAATAGATTTGGACTCATAAATAAAACTCTTATCACAGTTCCAATCATAATGATTAAGATTTTTATCTAACTGTTGACTCAATGGTAGCGTAGTTTTATTTAATAACATTTTCAGAAACTAATGAATTGAAAAAAAAGTATACATTCTACAGCACAACTGTACCAATCGATTACACAGAATGGGCAGATAAAGCCAAACCTTAAAATAAAAATATAAAAAATGAAAAGAAAGGAAAAAATATGAATACATTACTTATGAGGTATGACTAAAAAATAATCACATTTAATATTCATTATTTTTTATTTATTCTCAACTTTATCATTATCTGCTTCAGTACATTCTTCTCCCTAACAATCTCTACACCACTCCATATGAATTTTCCCTAAGTCAAAGCAGTGTTCGAAGTAATTTTCAAAAAGCATGTTCACGGTTTCCGTAGCTTCTTATTTTACAGGTTAAACTGTCTCAAATCTTGTTCCTTACAGTTCTAATTTCTTCTCAGGGAACAGAAAAAGTCACACAGTGCAAGGTCAGGTGAATAAGGTGGATGTTCCAACACAGGATTCAAGTGCTTGGTCAGAAACGTCTTTACAGACAATGCCGTATGGGCTAGGGCATTGTCCTGATGAAGAATCCATGACTTGTTTATCCACAACTCAGGTCACTTTCTTCTTATCGTACATGGAGAGTGGTTAAGACCTCAAAGTAGTATTGCATATTCAAAATTTGTGATCTTCAGGTATCCAATGTACGTCCGCAACCCCACAGATGGCGAAAAACACAATCATCATTGCTTTGTTCATTCAAACTTTTTTCTTCTCTTTAAACTGGGGCTATTAAAATGCACTGATTAGCGCTTAGTTTCCACATCACAAGTAAGAGACCACAATTCATCACATGTTATTACTATTTTCAAGAATTAAGGAACCGTTTTAAAGTTTTCAAAATGTCAGCATAAATGTTCACCTTTTTGTTCAGGTGTAAAATTTTAGAGCACCATTTTCGAACACAATTTCCCCATGCAAATTATACCAAACTCTTTGTCAATTTCTATGATCTCTGCGACTGTGCAAATATTCAACCGACGACCTTTTTGGATTAAATCATCGATTCTTTAAATGTTTTTGTCCGTCGTTGACATGGAAAGACGTTTTGGACGTGGGTAATCTTCAATCTCCTCTCGTCCCTCTTTGAACCGTTTAAAACCACTCAAAAACCTGAGTGCTCGATAAACACTCATCACTATATACTTGTTTTAACAAAGAACGAGTTTCCAGGCGGATTTAACAATATCGGATTTTCCGAGTTTCCCATGAAATTTCACACAGTAAACTCCCGATTATCCGCGAATGTCACGGAAAATACTGTATTTTATTACGAGTGATCAACGAAGAAATTTAGCAAAAAGTTGAACTCTACTGACGATTGTATTGTGTACAGTATACAGTAAAACCCCACAGGCCTTCTCTAAACTCACACAATAGCCTGGCATGTGTTGCTATTTTTGTCTCTGTCATGCTTTGTTTCTAGTCATATTGTTGCTTCGAAGAGCAGACAGTCGGCCAAAGTCGCTAACCTTCCCTTCCTGCTCCACCCTTGCAACGCCTATTGGCCTATGACTCTACCCTCCCCTTCCTTTCTTTCTCTTTCGTCTATTGACACGCCCACCTTCTTTTCTTCACTCACCCTCTTCAAAGTCTAAAAAACCTAGATCGTTTAAGGGCACAAGAGCAGAAAATTTGCCTGTTGAAAAAAGGATGAATGAACCAACAAATTTTTCAAGAATGGTTTGAAAAGATTTTTGTTCCTCAAGTTAGTAAACACCTTAAAACAAAAAAATTGCCTGAAAAGGCTGTGCTGTTGAGCGACAACGCACCTTCTCATCCATCTACAAATGTGCTTAAATCGTCAGATAGACAAATTTTTGCCAAGTTTCTTCCCCTAAACATTACCTCGCTAGTGCAACCCATGGATCAAGGGGTCATTGCAAAAATGAAAAGAACGTAAGCTGCAAATGACCAAAATTGAAGAAGATTGTGATCTAAAAGAGTTTTGGAAACACTACAAAATCCTTGACAGCATCTACGACATTGCATCTGCATGGGACTTAGTGAAACCATCAACTATGATGAAGTCATGGAAAAAACTGTTGCCTAGTGTCGAATCAAATGATAGTTTAATCCCTTTGAGTTCTGCAGAAGAGAATGAAGTTGTTGACACGGCCACTGTAACGCTCGCAGACATGATAAAAGCAGTTCCGGGTGGTGAGAATGTCGACATTGAGAACATTGCAGAGTGGTTGGAGTGTGACGCTAAGAGGTTTTTATAAAACTCAACATCATTATTCAATGTAAATTTATTTCCGTATTCATGATGATAAAAAATATTTGAAAACACATAGGATTTAATTATTTACTTTTCCTTCCCCAAAATCAACCGATTTCCTTCATATTTGGTATAAAAATAAATATGAACAAAACACAGCGAGTGATATATTTTGTTTTAAGTTTTTCTTTCAATTAAAAAGTTTGCATAATGACACTGGGACAAACAGCAATAACTCTAATACAAAGGCAGACGACAAGTGCCCATCCCCGATGTCGCACAATAGCCGGCCTAAGGGTAAGGGGTTTATTAAGGTCATTTGGTTTTGCCTCACGCTGAGGTGAAATGAACTATAGTTATGTTAAGCAGAAAGGTGCAAACATAACAAAGGTACCAACTTTGTTGTTGAAAATTGTTATTTTTGAAACACATTACTTATGCCTAACAGTATATTACAAAGAAAAATTCTAAATATTTTACCGTTTCCTCGAGGAGTTCCTGAGGTGTTATTTCTACAGCTCTCATTATTTGAGGTTGATCTTCTTCTTGTACTTCGTTATGTATTATTTCTTGTTCTTCTTGATGAACTTCTTCAATGATTTCATTTGGTTTTTCAACACACTCTGGTGCTTCAGGAACTGCAGCCTTAACAGGTGATGTATGTACAACACTGGCTTTCCGAGGTCGGCCAGATCCTGCCGAACGACCAGGTTGTCTGGATTTTTGAACATCGGAGTTTTGAATATGTGTCGTCTTTCGGCGGTCATCTTCAATTTCTTCTACAGCATTCCCCTCATATTTCCTGAACAAAATACAGAATAAGCCTTAACTCTAACCATTGTCGTAGTGGGGAAGAACACTTTACAATTAAGCATTTCCTCTTTTATCCACTAAAAAATTAATGTTCACACAAGAGAAATATTAAGAATTTAAAATTATTAGAATCAGCAAATATGTCTAGTGAAGTCAGTGAGAGAGAAGGAACAAAAAAGACAGAAGATAATTTACAATTTTCAAGGTATACAAAATCATGCCAAGGGTTGTAAATGTTCAAGGAAATAGCCTTTGTCACCATTTGCAATAAGAGTGATTCTGGTGAGAATGTGTTTTTAATATATTAATAGAAAAGAGCAAAAATTATATGACAACAAATATATCATACAAATAATAATACTAGATTATTCATTAAATTATAATGGTTAAATTCTGGACATTTTTATGCATGCTATATCTTTAAGTAGGCTACATGACTTTAATACTCATGATATTACAGTGTTGCAAATATGGCCGTCTTCTTACTGTTTGGTATTTTAGGTAGTTTATCTAATAAAAATTATATTATGTTCTATTTGATTTTAAAATGCTTCGACAAGTTAAACCAGATAAAACAATATACGGTTATGGAAAAGCACTTTATTCATTTTAAAGGAACGTCTATTGTGAACATTTCTTTAAATTGTGATGACATCAGCCATTTTTCAATATGGCAGCCAACATAAAAATATGTTTAATGGATACCCATATGTTGTATTAAATCTTCAGATTTTATACATAATTTTAATACTTTTTTCTTTAAATTCTTTAAGTTTTTTTTTATAAACCCAACTGTAGCCTACCCTATTCATTTGAATTTGACAATTTAGTTACTGTTCAAATCTATCGGTGCATTCGGCCGCACAGGTGTTGGTAGAATTCACTATTCTGGCGACAATTACCTACCCGGTAAATCTAACCAGAGCGGCCCATGCAGTTATTGAAATTTACCAAAGTACCAAGAAGTTATAGACCTACAGATTGAATTAAATAAGGTACAATACCAGGTACAGTATTGTACAAAGTCGTAACTGGTATATAAAAATACAGTATTACACAATTTTAAAAGAAATTCAATCAATATAAGTAGAATATTTTAGATTTTTTTCTTAGTGATCATATTTAAATAATACCTAATAGTTCTCTGGTAGTTGGCATTCACTTCCTGAGTGATTTCCGCAAGCCTTTCTTGTAACTCGTCCACTTCATTAAATAGTTTAAAACACTTTTTACACACTAGTACACTATGAACATCTTCTTCTACAATTTCTAACCCAAGCACAAATCCAATTATTTTAGATACAGGTTTATCTGATGAAGATACGTTTACATGGAATATTGGACAACTATTTCTTGTAGAAACTCCGACACTTGCATCACAGATTAAACAAGTAGGAGATTTTGTTTGAACAGAATTTTTTTCGGTATCTGCAGTCATCATGACCATCTGAAATCAAATAAACAATCTTAGTAAAGTAACATACGTTAAAGTAAAACATAGGTCTACTTATTAAATTCTTTATTAGTTTGTTATCTCATGGTGTAAGCATATTTTATACTTCAGGCCTATACATAATTTACGTCTCACCACACAAGAAGAAGGCTTAGCCATGGGCTCACCAATATCAGGACTATTGGCTGACATATATTTAAACTATTATGAAAATAAATATTTATTAGCTGATCAAAATAAATGTAGACACAATATAATTTATTATGGTCGTTACGTAGATGACACATTTTTAGTTTTTAATGGAACTAACAGACAAATAAACGGACTTCTGAAATACATGAATGATATAAAACCGAACATCCAAT
This sequence comes from Philaenus spumarius, assembly GCA_018207615.1. Taxonomy (NCBI): domain Eukaryota; kingdom Metazoa; phylum Arthropoda; class Insecta; order Hemiptera; family Aphrophoridae; genus Philaenus; species Philaenus spumarius. Next base: position 5,340 of record JAGFPH010020543.1, on the reverse strand, counting down.
TCACACTGGAAATGGAAAGGCAAAATCAACTCAACTTTCTCGATTTAACATTAACAAAAAACACAAACAGGTTACAATATAAAATATATCGCAAACCTACTACCACAGACGTTACCATACACGCCGATTCACACTACCCTTATTCACAAAAGATGGCAGCTTTTCATAGTTTTGTCCACAGACTTATCACGGTAGGTACCTATGAACAAGGATGATTACCAAAGCGAAATTAATATCATTAAACATATAGCTGTGGCAAACGGGTACAATACTATAACTATAGACAAGTTAATCAATAGGGAGACATACCAAGAAAAAGAACACGAAACGCTCTGAGAATGACACTACCATAAAAAACAGCTATATTTCTTCAGAATATACTAAATATTTACCCAATGTCTTACAAAACGGTTTCAAGAAACATAATATAACCATATCATTCCGTACTAATAATAACTTATATGCTTCGTTAAAACCAAAAATTATCACCCCAATAGAGGAAAGGTCCGGAGTATACAGAATTAATTGCCAGGATTGTGACAAACATTATATCGGTCAAACAGGGAGAACGTTTAAGGAACGTTATAAACAACATCTCCCTAACAAGAGCTCTGTTATCAGTAGGTCTAATTATGCACATCACCTCATTGAATCGGATCATAAGCCGGGAGACTTCAACTCAAGAGTAGAAGCCTTATACAAGTGTACAAAAGGAAGAATAATGAATGCTATAGAGGAGTTTAAAATATATAAAACATTAAAAAAACCCAGATGATGTATTAATCGACAAACTTACGTTCAACTCCCACTATTTGTACAACACGGCTATCTACCATTTGTATAAAACATAGAGATAACGATTAGTAGGCTGCACTGCATTATACTGACCGGACGTTGAGATGCGGCTTATTTCTTGTATTTATTTGTGTGACGAACTGTGACTTGTGTGTTAGTGTGTGTGTAAATGTGTGTGTTTATACAATTTTAACGTTTTTAATGTTCAACGAACTCACCAGAGGGATGAACAGATGATGGAGTTACGGCTCAGAAACATGTCGTCTTAAACTAAACGACAAGGAGTCACAAGACGGACTTAAAGTAAATAATTAATATTGTATTTATTATTGATACAGCGAAACATGTTGGCTTCATTCAAAACTGTACGGTAAGATATATATATATATATATATATATATACATATATATAGTATTTATTTAGCACATGTTGGCTTCCTACAAAACTTAAGACATATAATATAACTTGTATTTATTATTAGGGCTAGTAGTAGTAGTAGTTTGGCGACTTTAATTGGATGTCCTTCCTAAATGAAGTTGACATAGCAAAAAATATGTTAATGTAGCTTACATGTGAGATTTAGGTAGGCCTGTATATGTTTTGCTTAAGTGTTGTCATAGTACAATATATGTTTGATTTGGGACGACAACAGATATCAAATCTCTGTTAATAGGAGCACCCCCTGACCGAAGAATTACATATAGGCCTAATGTACCATACAAATAGAACTTGCAAAAACAATACAATAATTTTGAAATTGTTTGAACGATACAAAATTTAATGAAAAATAATGAATAAAATCATTTATTACATCTTGATCTGTTTATCAAAAAGGACCGGCAGAGCTAACTTTGATAAGTTAATTTCTTTTCCTTATAATCTAAAATACTAAGTGTACAGGATTACTTACTTACTTAATCGTCTTCATTCCGAGAGGAGCATTGGGCAGATTCTCTCTCTCTTTAACAAACACTATTCTGTACATCGGATATAGTATTGTACTCCCTTACCTGTTTAAAACATATTCAGTACTGTAATTAAAATTTCACGAATAGAAAAATTGAGTAGTACCTACTTAATTCTAAGAGAATTCCTTACGCTAACACAGCCAAGTACCTAACTCAGAATGACCCTTGATGCAAAATTGAGATGGAAGACTCATGTCAAGAGAAAAAGATATGAAATAAACACGAAATACAAAAAAATGCACTGGCTATTGGGAAGAAATTCAGAGCTATCCGTTCACAACAAGCTGGTGCTGTATCAATAAATAACCTAGCTGTTTGGACCTATGGTATAGAACTCTGGGGCTGTACTAAGAATACTAATTTTAATGTTATTCAAAGATTTCAAAATAGAGTACTTCGAAACATAGTAAATGTTCAGCGGTATATAAGAAATGATAAATTGCACAAGGACTTGAAAGTTTATTTCATCATAGAAGTAGCAAAGTATAACACAGTAAAGCATGTTTAAAGGCTTCAGCAGCATTCCAACAGAGACACTAGAAGATTGATGGAAGATACAATGCAGATACAGAGAACTAAGCCTATTACCCTTAGAGTGTTTATTGTGATTTGCTGGAAGTAACCATCCACTAATTGTAATAATATACAGTAGGAAAATTACTAGATGATGTATTATCTGTTGTAATAAATAAAAATATAAAAAATAAAGTGTTTTAAACATCCTTGAAAAACAGAATGACATTAGGCCTACTTTCAAATACTTAGGCTTAAGTTATGTAGTTCAAATGCCTAGTTTAAAAAGAAGTTGATTTCAAAAATTCTATGAAAAGGATTGGGTTGGCACTAGCCTAAGAATGAAACTGCTCTACCAGTCTGAATATAAATTACGAAAAGACTTACTGTAGGCCTATTGTATTCGAAAGTGGCAACAAAATTTTATAAAGCCTCAATTTTTACATTAAATAACTCAGAAAGTGACTTGAATTTCAAGATGGTGGGAAAATAAAAAATTAATAGCCTATAGTCTGTACAAACATTCATGCGCTCTAAGTCATAAAATCGACCCTCGCTCCCACACGCGCAGACACACTCACAAGGCCTACCTGCTTAATGGTTCATATGAATCACCAACTAGCCCTTGTGCTACAAAATCACATTTTTCTAACCGTTAGCTTTACTTAATTTTTACTCTAATTACTGTATAATAAACACCCTACAACTTGGCATGCTTGATCATCCAAGTTGTATGATCAATACTTGTGGGAAAGCATAATTCAAACATATTTACTAAATTTTCTGATTGCAGCAGTTCATTCAATGATGCCAAAATAACAAAACCCCACTTTACAAGAAATGACTTCATCAAAAAACAAAGTGGGGAAAAAACAGACTGACAGTATTTGAGATTTGTCAAAGATGGATCAGCCATCTTGTTCAACTTCGTATTAAAAAGGTGTAGGGCCTATCATTTTAACTTTGTGCTGTTTGGTTTTAATGTGCTGTATTAAATAATTTTTAATGATAGGCATACTTAACATAAGCAGTTTTAAGAATTGCAATGGTCTGTTAATGTCAGTTCTAATTTCTCCCCTTTTCCTTGACGCATGATTTAAGTCCTAAATTTGCCAAATGAAAAAAGTTCTCTGTTGTTTAAAGAGTATGTCTTATGTTTTCTTCCTGTTGTAGCCCTATGGTGGAAAATAATCCTTTATATTACGAGTAAAGTGAGATTAGCAATGATGGGTTCATGTATAAAGCACAAGGGTATCCTAATACTTTATATATAGTCTACACTTAAGCTTTAGCAATGAAAAATAATCCTATATTTTTCTTCTTTGGCCAGGTGGGGAGTGGAATAAGACAAAGAACAATTTAATGAACATGGAACCCTAGTGTATAGCATCACCGACTAGCCAACCGATCTAAGGCTGCTCAATAACAGTAAGATTTTTAGTAGGCTATTAAAAAATATTGCTTCAACTCTGTGTATAAAACTTAACATTTATGGCCTTTAATAACTCTACTTAATGACAAGGAAAATATCATAGCTTATAATAAAAACAGAACTTTAGGGTACATTTTCTGTTATAGTTTTGGATTAACCACAATAGGTATATTCGGAAAATTTGACTTACACACATTACACATTACGAATAACAAAATAGGCCTACAAATTTTTTTAGTCATATCCTAAATTTCAAAAAAATCCTGAATCTTTGATATAGGCCTAACTTAAATTTAGAATGTATTTGATTTAGGCCCATTAATTATAATAATGTTATACATGAGCTTACTCGCAAAACATCTTACAATTTCAGGTTGAGGGTTAAACTCAACACAGCCTACCTCGCTTCGGTTTTTTACTGGGATAGGACAGTCTTCAAACTTTTAGTAGGACTAACACTAATTGTTGAAATGGCATCAGCTAATATCTTTTTAGGAAAGTAAATAGTGCTACCAACTTATGCAGAGTTAACTCTTTGTTCAAAACATGAGGTAACTCGATTAAGTTAGTTTAGCGTAGCTTAAGTTGTAGGTGTATATATTTTGGCGTAAATTTACTATACGACCCTCGGCTGATATTGTTGCAGACAATGACCTTGTTTAACATTTTATTGTTAAATGTTGAATTCAGGTAAACATACTGTGACTAAAGAGTATAGGCTAAAAGTTAGAACTTCAGGCTATTTTTTTATTCTTACATTTCTGTTGGTGTAGGGTTGTATAATAAATTTGCGCCTATATTTTAATGAAAATTAATTTTGTATGGTGTTGAATATAGCCTATTACCCTAATTTGTGACAAATTACCATGACGAAAAACAAAGTTTAAAGTCTATGTCACGAAAAGGAGAGTTTAAGTTAGTACGCAAGTTTATAAATATAGCCTATATAAACCTGTTTTATTGAAAATGAATTTTATAATATTATAGGCCTATTGTTTTACGATGTAGGTAATCCTGGTAATGGGAGCTAGGTCTTTGTTTAGACCTACAATTGTTTTACATTGATTAACTTCAGAATAGTTTTACAAAGTATCACCAATATAAATAGTACTGAAAGCTCGGTAGTAGTTAGGTTTACGTTTTATTTAAATTTTTTTACAATGTTATTAATATTTACGTTAACTTAAATACACCTTTTTCTCTAAGTCAATATTTTAGTAACATTAAAACATTGACAAGTATTGGAATATAAATTAAGCAGAGCATTTTTGTGTGCAACCCAGCCATGATAGAACAAGTTTGTAGCCAAACCACTGTAGCCTATATTAATAGTAGGCCCTAATACTAAAAATTAATGGACAGCCTACAGTAGGCCTAGGCCTAGTTAAAACATTTGTTTTTATAAAGGTTTTTTGCATAACAGTTTTACAATTTAGCTATTTATTAATAACTTTAACATGTAATTCAAACCAGTAAAACCTAACCTTTGCTATGTTTTCTATGAAAGGCAAAATAAGCATAGAAAACATGCTTAGGTCTAGGCCCTAGGCAAAATAACATTTGGTGTAAATTTACTATAAGACCCTCGGCTGATATTCTGCATGATGAATACAAATAAGTCCTACTATAAT
>JAGFPH010020542.1:0-14132 GCA_018207615.1 Philaenus spumarius | reverse complement strand
GACTACGCAATTAATCCTCGCTATTAACGCCGCATCCTTTTTCATTCAGTGAAGTTTCGCTTTATTTATTTCTTTCTTTCTACTTTGTTTTATACTACGTCAGTTGACCGTTGTTTAGTTAAATCTCTGTAAATATATTCATCTTTGTGAAAGTATTAATTATTGTATTATATATGTGCTATTAATATTGAACTATAGCATTTTGTGTGAACTGTGCTTTTTATAATGTATATATTGTTGTGAGTCTCGGCCGAGAACAATCAAGTGCGACAACGCTTTCCACGGAACATTGGACGCTGTGAGTACCTTAAAATATACAATTAATTAATTTCTGTAGCTTAGATGAATATCAAACATGTTTGTCTGCTTTGTCATTAAAGCAGTGGTCCCTCGAGCGTAATAGTAAAATAATTTATTATTAATTCGCATTTACAAAACACATCCAAGGCTAGTTCGACGACTATGAGGATGGCAAATGGAAACCTCACTAGAGTTAGGCATCGCTACGAGTTTGTTGGACAGCTGGAAGGAAACGAGTATGTTTCGAAGGCCTTACATGTGCCAATACCACCTATAATACAAGGCCTACGGGCTCTGACGTCACAGTGACGTGACGTCAGCATAAGAAGGCCATCATTTTCTCGCCAGATAAATCCGATAGATGTCTCAGCTTATCTCAAGCTTTGTTTTACATGACAGCTGGTTAAGATCAAGATATTTTGAGGTTACTTTGTTTTGTTTTATGTGCTTTATTTAGTGTTAACATAATCTATAAAATGCCTAATAAGTGTTGTGTTCTTATAAGTGTTGTGTAATTATATAAATGGACAGAAGGTCCACATATTTAGTTTCCTAAAAGAAGTTAACCTATTAAATAAATGAATTGCTGCTATTCCCCGTGTATCATTTACACCGACAAAATATACCAAGGTTTGTGAGTTACATTTTATAATTACAACGAGCATATTACTTGGACAACAAAATCAGGACAAATTGTTAGGCGCAAATTTACTATTCGACCCTAGGCTAACCTATGGCAACAGAAATGTAAAAATCATAGAAAAAAACCTAAAAGGTTCTAATCTATGGGTAATTATTCACAGTATATTTACCTGTATTCAACATTTAACAGTAGAATGTAAAACAACGTAGTTGTCTGCAAAAAATATTAGGCTAGGGTCAAATAGTAAATTTACTTTTCGACCCTAGCCTAATATTTTTGCAGACAGCGACGTTGTTTTACATTCTACTTTACTATTCGACCCTAGCCTGATAGTTTTGCAGACAACGACATTATTTTACATTCTACTGTTAAATGTTGAATACAAGTAAACATACTGTGACTAAATACAATAGGTTAGAACCTTTTAGATTTTTTTTTAATTATTCTTGCACTTCTGTTGCCAAAGGTTAGCCTAGGGTCGTAAAGTAAACTTACGCCGTAAATTTACGCCAATTGTTACAGTAAATTTAAAGTGTCCTCGCCTTCATACAGATGAAGTTCCTCGCCTATTTCCTAATTGTCCCCACTATCTCCAAAAAAATACTAAATTTCGTCTGAGCAGCGGTGAAAAAAGAAGTTAATTGCACAAAATATGTTGTTTATAGCCCTAGAAGAGAGTAAACAAGGATATTTAAGATACAAAGAAACACCAAGTTATTGTAATTATGCGGAGTTCCTAAATGTTTTAAAATGTTTTAACATTCCTGAAGGTTGGGTTAAAATTAAAAATAAAACCAATGTAACAATATTTAAATACAATACAAGCCAAGACCTATTGTGACCTATGCAATTGTAATAAATGCAAATTTGAAAGTAGAATTATTTTTGTATGGCTCTGAAAATAAAAGTAGAACATCCTTGGTATTACATTTATGAGGTATTAAATAAAATAGAAGCATGCTCATGAAGTGATTAAAATGATATTAGGCCTATTGACAATCACAAGAAAGAAATAAAAACACAAATCATAAAGCATGTTTTAGATATTCTTTTAAATATAACTGATGACAAAGATACAGGATTATTACTCATTTGCGAACAATTGCAACTGCATACCAATTTAAAAGAAAGATACAGATATTCATGTAGCACGTCCTTGATTTTAGCCTTATTAATTTTTACAATTAGTCTTCATGCTTACAAATTTTTAAAACATTCAGCTTCTCTTATATTACCACACTATGAAACCATTAAATCAGTTTGTAATAAATTTCCAAGTGATCCAACTTTGGAAGAAAGACAATATGCAAGACAAGTTTTTAAATACATAAAATAAAATTAAAAGCACATGGTATTACTAATAAATGAAATTCACATTAAACCATACTTAGATTATAAAGCTGGAAATATTAGGTACAGCTTGTATTAAAATACTTGTTTAGCATCTACGCTTATGTTTTTATGATAACCTGCATTAACTCAAGTTTTAAAGAAGTTATACATATTATTATATCACCAATGTCTAATGTAGATCATTAAATACTCTTCAAGTTCATAACAACAATTATAGCTAATTTAGAAGAAATAGGCTACAAAATATTTTGTGTTACCAGTGACAACAATGCCATAAATAGTAAAGCAATGAGAATGTTCGCCCAGAACCAATCTACAAACATTGTGTATCCTCATCCTTGTGATAAAGATAGGCCTTTGTTTTACTTAATTGATTTAGTTCACTTGTTAAAGTGTATTAGAAACAACTGGTTAGATTCTAAACCAGACCAAATTTAGTCTGGCAAAGAACATAATAATAGAAAGCTTAGTAACCTGAAGCTGTAGGCTAATAAATAGGCCTACAGAGATGTTAGTTCTACTATCGTAATTAGTATTTTGTTTTTCTAAAAAAAATATAGCATGCAATTTGAAAGGCTACTAATTTAAATTAGGGCATATAGGCTATAATATTTAGGATGTTTTATAAAGTTAGTATATTTTCCATAAAAAGCAAATATCGGTATTGTTTACAACAAAAAAACAATGCAAAACGTATTTTTTTTACATTTCATATTTCAAGATTAAATCTTTATAAATATTAATATTCTTTTAATTTAATATCAATAAATATGAACAGAAATAAATATATTATTCTTATAAAGACAAAATTTAGGGCTGAAAATAATTTGTGACTACAAAATTACAGTTTGAGCTTGTTAATAAAGCGAACGATTTCTATACAGCTGCATTTACTACGTGAGCCAGGCCAGAGATAATATTACCAGTGGCCTAGGCCTTCCTTTGCTGACGTCACGCCTGAGCGCTGAGGCCTTGTATTATAGGTGGTGTTGCATGTGCCCGGGCTCACATCAGCTATAGTGTTAGGGATGGATGTCATTAAGCCCATGGGTCTAATCACGTTGAATAGTAGGTTAGCCCAAGATGTGGTTGAGGACAGAGAGAACGGCGATTGCGGGACCGTAGGGAAAGCGAAAACGATGAGAAGTGAGCAAAATCGTTCGTCAAAGCAGTTCGTAAAAGATGAATTGAAGCTTGTTTATTCTGTTAGTGGGCCAACGGATTTGGTGGAGCATAAGATCCGTCTGAAAGATAGGGGTAGAATGCCCATCAAACAACGGTACTACTCCAGGAATCCGATGATGCAGCAAATTATCGACAAAAAAAGTGGATAAAGTTACTGAAGCACAGAGTGGAACCAAGGTCGGAAAAGCAGCTGGGCCTGACCACGAAGGAGACTCTCCCACAGAGAGGGTTCGAAGAAAGAAGGTTAGGGTATTTCGACCGGACGGTACATTCTACCGGATTGGCGCTCATAAATTGCCGCCGAGCTAAGAGTCGTGAGGAAAACCATTCGTTTTTTTTCCTTCATGTTTTTTGTTGTTTCGGTAAAGTAAGAAAGGGGTGTAACGTCCCAAAATTAGAAGGGGAAAATTTGTCGATGTTTTAAATTAAATGTCATCAGAAGCAGGAATCTTATCGCACGCCTGTGTTTAGTCTTGCGTTGTTCCTCGGTAGGGAGGGGGCAACGCGGAGAGAGGCAATGCGTAGAGGGGACAATGTAGGCCGGCCCGCCGAGAGTGGGAGCGGACCGCTATATAAGACGGAGCTCTAAGGCAGAGAGGAGAGTTGCTTGCTTGGTGAAAACCAGCTAGTACCTCTCGTCTAGTACAGTTGGCTCGCTAGGTGGAAATCAGCAGCTTTAAATAACGGTAGATGCTCGCCTGGTGAAAACTGGCTCATCATAGTAAGTAGAGTTAAGTGTAAAACCCGGATTCAAGCACAGGCTTGGGTAGTGACCGGCAGGGTTATCATTATAAGGTGTATTTAACCACGCTAAACGCTTTTTTGCAATAGATTAGTAAAGCATATAGTTAAGGCATTTTCAGCGGTGGTGAATAGCATCCGGGGTTTACTTATCGGAGTATTTATAGAAGCGTTGCATATATTAGGCCTGCATTAGGCCTACTAGAATTGAAGAACCAGTATGAATAAAAGCGTCGCCTGGTTAGTAATATTTAAAGTTATTTCATTAACAGAATACATATATAGGTTGAGCGGTTAGGTTGCGTATATTAGGCCTACATTAGGCCTAATTAGTTTTCGGATTCATTGCCTAAAGGGTTGAAGGGTTAAGAGTTGCACTTCAGTTGAGTTTGTGGGCAGGTAAGGGTGTTGTGAAGCCGCCTAAGAGCAACCTAAGCCTATTAGGCCTACGACAGTTGAATAACCAGTAGGTTTAAAAGCGTCGCCTGGTTAGTAATATTTAAAGGGATTTCGTTGACGGAATAGATATATATGTTAAGCAGTTAGGCTGCGTATATTAGGCCTACATTAGGCCTACCAAATTTTAATACTGGTTTGAACGAAACGATCTTTGGAATTTTAGGGTGTATGTGTGGTGCAAACTCACATACGATTGTCGTTCGTTGATTAGGGTGTATGTGTGGTGCAAACTCACATACAATTGTCGTTCGTTGCTTTATTGTGTATGTGTGGTGCAAACTCACATACAATTGTCGTTCTTTGTTTTAGGGTGTATGTGTGGTGCGAACTCACATACATTATAGATCGTTGGTTAGGGTGTATGTGTGGTGCAAACTCATATACATTATAGTTCGTTGGTTAGGGTGTATGTGTGGTGCAAACTCACATACAATTGTGGTTCATTGTTTTAGGGTGTATGTGTGGTGCGAACTCACATACATTATAGATCGTTGGTTAGGGTGTATGTGTGGTGAAAACTCACATACATTATAGTTCGTTGGTTAGGGTGTATGTGTGGTGCAAACTCACATACGATTTTCGTTCGTTGCTTTAGGGTGTATGTGTGGTGCAAAACTCACATACAATTGTCGTTCGTGGCTTTAGGGTGTATGTGTGGTGAGAACCTACATACAAGAGTTTTTGAGACAGCATAGGGTATAGGCGTGGCAAGCAATTTGATAACGTCCGCGTCGTACCACCCCTTCCCTACCCCCACTTCCTCGGCTGTGATGAATTGGGTCCTAATACCATAAGAGCTCGTCTCTAGGATTAGGCCGCACTGAGCCATCTCCTTACCCCCTCCATCCTTGACCCCTGGAACGAAACCCAGCCATTGGCCGGAGTATCCGAGGCAAACATTTTATTTTGTGAGGGCCAAAGAATTTCCCTATAGGGAAAAAGGCATCACAAAATTGGCGCCCGAACAGGGACGTTTATAAGTCAACTAAAAGTAGTTATAAAGTGTATTACTGTTTGTTAGTTAAGGCAGATTTTGTTTAGATTGGTTTAAGTAGGATCTTAGAATCGTTTCACGTTTTTGGAAAGGAATTTTAAATATGGAATTGTGGAGAATAATTTGGCTGTTTTTCATTCGTTTGGTGGGGGTACAGTATGTACATTCTCCTGACGACAAGAGTTCGGGAGTAGTTCCCCCGAAAGGGGCGGACAAAAAGAAAGGGGCGATTCAGAAAACTGCTGAACCTAACCCTGAAAGCACCGATTCGTCTTCCACAGCTGGAGGCACGACGGTGGGGCAACCTCTACCGAGTGGTCGTCTAGATAAACCTCCAACGCCGTCGGAAGAGGATCCGAGGGTTGGATGGATATATCTATTGACCAAACAAGACCTGATTGAGGAAATGGGGAGGTATAATTTAGATACTAGTGATAAAAGTGTCCAAGAACTGCGGAAAGATTTTGTTGAGTTCTGGAAGGCATCTGCGAGCAAACCCATTAGAGCACCGGAGAGCGCGTCAGAACAGGAATCTACAGCTGTTAGGGAGATGTTAGGCCTTCCACCAGGAGTAGATAGCGGCGAAGTACTACGAGCGTTAGCTAGGTTGGTGCAAACTGCTCAGCTAAGTCCCACAGGAACGAGAAGACGAACTGACTACTTATCGGGGGGCCTAGCGTTGGCATTCGGTGAGACCAGTTCCCATAGCTATGGGTTACCTCTCCCACCAGGTTGGGCATACGACGGGGCTGAGTGGCCAAACAATGGGACACAAAAGCTATCGACAAGGATTGGAGGCCCAGATACAGGGGCGTTGTGCAATCTGGTCGGGAAATGGAACCTCCGGTTCGACGGTACGAGGAATCCAGTATCGTTCTTGGAAAGGTTAGAAGAACTTATGGAAGCTTACGGCATAACAGGAGAAAGGATATTGAAGGCTCTTCCTGAACTGCTACAAGGGAACGCCCTGTTATGGGCCAGAAATAATAGAGGCATATGGATTACTTATAGCGATTTTCGACGGGACTTTGAAATACAGTTCCTACCTTCAGGATATAGGCGAAATCTGGACGAAGAAATTAGGAGGAGGACCCAAGGGGTGAAGGAGCCATTCCGACATTTCGTAGTCGCTCTAACGACGTTAATACGGAGGAAAGGGGATGTTTCGGTACAAGAGAAACTTGACATCCTCTACTCTAATATGCGGCCAGAATATAAGCTTACCATGCGTAGGGAGGAGTTGTTCACGTTGCATGAAATGATCAATAGGGCTGAACATTACGAGAGCTACTTACACGATAGGAGTGTGTTCCGACCGCCACCACCTCCATCCATGGCGTTGGTTATGGAGACCGCATACCAACAGCGGAGGAGAAATGAACCCGCCGTCGACAGCGTGACAGAAGTAAACCATGGTGAGTCCCGAGTGACTCGTAACTCGGTATTAACTAGTAAAGGTACACGCGCTCGACCTAGCTTGTTCCCAGCCGTAATTGGTGAGAAACTGTTACGCGGACGGAAGGAGGTAACGACGGAGGGAAGCGGTCGTCAAGGACTCTCGAACCGGCACAAAACAGTCGGATCCAGGTCACCGATAGTTTGTTGGAACTGCAACCAGCAAGGCCATGTTTCCCGGAGGTGTAAGGAGCCGCAAAGGTTAAGGTGTTTCAGGTGCCAGAAGCAAGGTGTCCGTACAAGAGAGTGTGGTTGCCAGTCGGGAAACGAACCACGGGCACAGGAGAGAAGAGGTCACCTGGGTCCAACCAAAAATTTCAAAAGTCGACCTCTGCCAAGTGGAAGGAGTGGCTACAAAACGGTAAAGCATTTTTCGGCCTCAGAGAAAATAGTTACTCCGAAATGTGATGATCGACCGTTTGCGAGGATGACTGTCTATGGCAGAGACTTCTGGGCACTAATAGACACAGGAGTGGAGGTGACCCTTATTGGCGACCAGATAGCGGGGTATCTTAGGAATCTGGGGATATATCCCAAGGCTAGTTCGACGACTATGAGGATGGCAAATGGAAACCTCACTAGAGTTAGGCATCGCTACGAGTTTGTTGGACAGCTGGAAGGAAACGAGTATGTTTCGAAGGCCTTACATGTGCCAATACCACCTGTAATACAAGGCCTACGGGCTCTGACGTCACAGTGACGTGACGTCAGCATAAGAAGGCCATCATTTTCTCGCCAGATAAATCCGATAGATGTCTCAGCTTATCTCAAGCTTTGTTTTACATGACAGCTGGTTAAGATCAAGATATTTTGAGGTTACTTTGTTTTGTTTTATGTGCTTTATTTAGTGTTAACATAATCTATAAAATGCCTAATAAGTGTTGTGTTCTTATAAGTGTTGTGTAATTATATAAATGGACAGAAGGTCCACATATTTAGTTTCCTAAAAGAAGTTAACCTATTAAATAAATGAATTGCTGCTATTCCCCGTGTATCATTTACACCGACAAAATATACCAAGGTTTGTGAGTTACATTTTATAATTACAACGAGCATATTACTTGGACAACAAAATCAGGACAAATTGTTAGGCGCAAATTTACTATTCGACCCTAGGCTAACCTATGGCAACAGAAATGTAAAAATCATAGAAAAAAACCTAAAAGGTTCTAATCTATGGGTAATTATTCACAGTATATTTACCTGTATTCAACATTTAACAGTAGAATGTAAAACAACGTAGTTGTCTGCAAAAAATATTAGGCTAGGGTCAAATAGTAAATTTACTTTTCGACCCTAGCCTAATATTTTTGCAGACAGCGACGTTGTTTTACATTCTACTTTACTATTCGACCCTAGCCTGATAGTTTTGCAGACAACGACATTATTTTACATTCTACTGTTAAATGTTGAATACAAGTAAACATACTGTGACTAAATACAATAGGTTAGAACCTTTTAGATTTTTTTTTAATTATTCTTGCACTTCTGTTGCCAAAGGTTAGCCTAGGGTCGTAAAGTAAACTTACGCCGTAAATTTACGCCAATTGTTACAGTAAATTTAAAGTGTCCTCGCCTTCATACAGATGAAGTTCCTCGCCTATTTCCTAATTGTCCCCACTATCTCCAAAAAAATACTAAATTTCGTCTGAGCAGCGGTGAAAAAAGAAGTTAATTGCACAAAATATGTTGTTTATAGCCCTAGAAGAGAGTAAACAAGGATATTTAAGATACAAAGAAACACCAAGTTATTGTAATTATGCGGAGTTCCTAAATGTTTTAAAATGTTTTAACATTCCTGAAGGTTGGGTTAAAATTAAAAATAAAACCAATGTAACAATATTTAAATACAATACAAGCCAAGACCTATTGTGACCTATGCAATTGTAATAAATGCAAATTTGAAAGTAGAATTATTTTTGTATGGCTCTGAAAATAAAAGTAGAACATCCTTGGTATTACATTTATGAGGTATTAAATAAAATAGAAGCATGCTCATGAAGTGATTAAAATGATATTAGGCCTATTGACAATCACAAGAAAGAAATAAAAACACAAATCATAAAGCATGTTTTAGATATTCTTTTAAATATAACTGATGACAAAGATACAGGATTATTACTCATTTGCGAACAATTGCAACTGCATACCAATTTAAAAGAAAGATACAGATATTCATGTAGCACGTCCTTGATTTTAGCCTTATTAATTTTTACAATTAGTCTTCATGCTTACAAATTTTTAAAACATTCAGCTTCTCTTATATTACCACACTATGAAACCATTAAATCAGTTTGTAATAAATTTCCAAGTGATCCAACTTTGGAAGAAAGACAATATGCAAGACAAGTTTTTAAATACATAAAATAAAATTAAAAGCACATGGTATTACTAATAAATGAAATTCACATTAAACCATACTTAGATTATAAAGCTGGAAATATTAGGTACAGCTTGTATTAAAATACTTGTTTAGCATCTACGCTTATGTTTTTATGATAACCTGCATTAACTCAAGTTTTAAAGAAGTTATACATATTATTATATCACCAATGTCTAATGTAGATCATTAAATACTCTTCAAGTTCATAACAACAATTATAGCTAATTTAGAAGAAATAGGCTACAAAATATTTTGTGTTACCAGTGACAACAATGCCATAAATAGTAAAGCAATGAGAATGTTCGCCCAGAACCAATCTACAAACATTGTGTATCCTCATCCTTGTGATAAAGATAGGCCTTTGTTTTACTTAATTGATTTAGTTCACTTGTTAAAGTGTATTAGAAACAACTGGTTAGATTCTAAACCAGACCAAATTTAGTCTGGCAAAGAACATAATAATAGAAAGCTTAGTAACCTGAAGCTGTAGGCTAATAAATAGGCCTACAGAGATGTTAGTTCTACTATCGTAATTAGTATTTTGTTTTTCTAAAAAAAATATAGCATGCAATTTGAAAGGCTACTAATTTAAATTAGGGCATATAGGCTATAATATTTAGGATGTTTTATAAAGTTAGTATATTTTCCATAAAAAGCAAATATCGGTATTGTTTACAACAAAAAAACAATGCAAAACGTATTTTTTTTACATTTCATATTTCAAGATTAAATCTTTATAAATATTAATATTCTTTTAATTTAATATCAATAAATATGAACAGAAATAAATATATTATTCTTATAAAGACAAAATTTAGGGCTGAAAATAATTTGTGACTACAAAATTACAGTTTGAGCTTGTTAATAAAGCGAACGATTTCTATACAGCTGCATTTACTACGTGAGCCAGGCCAGAGATAATATTACCAGTGGCCTAGGCCTTCCTTTGCTGACGTCACGCCTGAGCGCTGAGGCCTTGTATTATAGGTGGTGTTGCATGTGCCCGGGCTCACATCAGCTATAGTGTTAGGGATGGATGTCATTAAGCCCATGGGTCTAATCTCGTTGAATAGTAGGTTAGCCCAAGATGTGGTTGAGGACAGAGAGAACGGCGATTGCGGGACCGTAGGGAAAGCGAAAACGATGAGAAGTGAGCAAAATCGTTCGTCAAAGCAGTTCGTAAAAGATGAATTGAAGCTTGTTTATTCTGTTAGTGGGCCAACGGATTTGGTGGAGCATAAGATCCGTCTGAAAGATAGGGGTAGAATGCCCATCAAACAACGGTACTACTCCAGGAATCCGATGATGCAGCAAATTATCGACAAAAAAAGTGGATAAAGTTACTGAAGCACAGAGTGGAACCAAGGTCGGAAAAGCAGCTGGGCCTGACCACGAATGAGACTCTCCCACAGAGAGGGTTCGAAGAAAGAAGGTTAGGGTATTTCGACCGGACGGTACATTCTACCGGATTGGCGCTCATAAATTGCCGCCGAGCTAAGAGTCGTGAGAAAAACCATTCGTTTTTTTTCCTTCATTTTTTTCTTGTTTCGGTAAAGTAAGAAAGGGGTGTAACGTCCCAAAATTAGAAGGGGAAAATTTGTCGATGTTTTAAATTAAATGTCATCAGAAGCAGGAATCTTATCGCACGCCTGTGTTTAGTCTTGCGTTGTTCCTCGGTAGGGAGGGGGCAACGCGGAGAGAGGCAATGCGTAGAGGGGACAATGTAGGCCGGCCCGCCGAGAGTGGGAGCGGACCGCTATATAAGACGGAGCTCTAAGGCAGAGAGGAGAGTTGCTTGCTTGGTGAAAACCAGCTATACTCCGTTCACCTTGCCGTGGCGCCTGAAGGATTAGGAGACCCTTACACACACACGCACACAAATGCAGCCGTCCCGCCCGCCAGGTAGATGACTCATAGACTAGGGCGTCCAATTTGTAACTGCGATTTTCGCAAAACTCAAACTTTAACAACTGATAATGGTATATTTGTAACCTCCGCACAATTTCAAAGAAAATGGTACCCAATACGACATGATTACGATAATATATTATGATTACGACATGCTTCGCTACTGTTGTTAGTAATAATATGCAGTTAGTTTTCAAAATCTACACCAACTCCATCTAAAACCAACCGTTGTTGTTTCATCCATATCATTAAATTAAATTAAATTTCTGACTAACAATTTTTCATCAAAAGTGAAATTCGACTAACCGTTTACTCGCCATGGGTGGGAAGTTGTGGTAAATTTATCTCGCATTACCTTAAAATCCCATTTTTGGACGCCATCTTGAAATTGGTAATAGTTATCGTGGATTTCGGATTTGTTCTGAAAAGTAGACAACAATACGAACATTTAAAGTATATGGTTGATTGGTGTCCGACAGCTGGAAGTATACACACTACTCGGGACAGGCACGACATTACATTAGGGAAATATGTTTTTCACTGTGATATGTTTGCCGTTTCCGTGTCTGACGAAGTAACGGTGGGAGATAGAGGAAAACAGTAAATTAGAAAGTTGTAGACAATTAAATTTCTGACTGACGATTTTCCGTCTAAACTTGAATCGGACAAACCGTTTAGGTTTGTTTTAATTTTTTAGGTTTTAAAGTTTTAATTTTGTCCATCTTATTCTATTTTCTACACTTTTCTGATATATTTTATGTGCTAGTTTTAAACAGGTATGTTCACTTATGTTCTTAGACACGAGGCATTTACGTAAATCTTATATTTTATGATTGTAAATATGATACTATTCACATGTTGTTGTATTATTGCAACAAACATGAAAGTAAAATATATTAGTTGAGAATTGAATAATAATTAAGTATAAACATTTTAAAACATCAGTTTACTAACTTAGCTTCCACATTTGCTTCCACATTTCTTATTCACTTTATAGTTTTTGTTGTATTAATATATTATTTTAAATGTGTTCTCGGAAAAGTCTTTAACTCCTAATATATTTTGAATGTAAATATTGTAAACAAAACTTCTGGTTATTTTAGTATATACAGTTTTTATATTTTTCTTAACATGATTCCTCCAATTGCATTCTTGTATAAGTTATAAATTATATTAAAGTAGGTAATTTCTTATTAATTGTTAATAAACTTGTGTTCACATTACTGGAGTTGTTAATTTAACTATAGCATGTAAATATTGGGTATAACATTCCTGGTTCATTTAGTCGATTTTTTTTTGTTTGATTTATTTCTTAACATGTTTCCTCCAATTATTCTTGTACGAGTTATTAAATTATATTGAATAAGGTAAATACTTATTAATTGTTAATAAACGTGTTTTTACATTGCTGGAGTCGTTAATTTAACTATAAAAGTCCCCAAAATCCACTTTTTTGGTCCTAACAATATGTTGTGTGGATTCATTTTTCCCAGAATTTAACGAAGATTTCAAAAATATTCATATAATTAGGATAAAGATTCAACTTAAATATTGTGTAGCGTCTCCAGTACTTGTGTACCTGCCTGATACCTGACCGTCCGGGTCGAGGGTGTGGGGGGCGCTCGTGAGTGCGCGTGCCAACGCAAAGGGTCTCCTAATCCTTCAGGCGCCACGGCAAGGTGAACGGAGTATAGTACCTCTCGCCTAGTACAGTTGGCTCGCTAGGTTGAAATCAGCAGCTTTAAATAACGGTAGATGCTCGCCTGGTGAAAACTGGCTCATCATAGTAAGTAGAGGTAAGTGTAAAACCCGGATTCAAGCACAGGCTTGGGTAGTGACCGGCAGGGTTATCATTATAAGGTGTATTTAACCACGCTAAACGCTTTTTTGCAATAGATTAGTAAAGCATATAGTTAAGGCATTTTCCGGTGAATAGCATCTGGGGTTTACTTATCGGAGTATTTATAGAAGCGTTGCATATATTAGGCCTGCATTAGGCCTACTAGAATTGAAGAACCAGTATGAATAAAAGCGTCGCCTGGTTAGTAATATTTAAAGTTATTTCATTAACAGAATACATATATAGGTTGAGCGGTTAGGTTGCGTATATTAGGCCTACATTAGGCCTAATTAGTTTTCGGATTCATTGCCTAAAGGGTTGAAGGGTTAAGAGTTGCACTTCAGTTGAGTTTGTGGGCAGGTGAGGGTGTTGTGAAGCCGCCTAAGAGCAACCTAAGCCTATTAGGCCTACGACAGTTGAATAACCAGTAGGTTTAAAAGCGTCGCCTGGTTAGTAATATTTAAAGGGATTTCGTTGACGAAATAGATATATATGTTAAGCAGTTAGGCTGCGTATATTAGGCCTACATTAGGCCTACCAAATTTTAATACTGGTTTGAACGAAACGATCTTTGGAATTTTAGGGTGTATGTGTGGTGCAAACTCACATACGATTGTCGTTCATTGGTTAGGGTGTATGTGTGGTGCAAACTCACTTACGATTGTCGTTCGTTGCTTTAGGGTGTATGTGTGGTGCAAACTCACATACATTATAGTTCTTGGTTTTAGGGTGTATGTGTGGTGCAAACTCACATACGATTGTCGTTCGTTGCTTTAGGGTGTATGTGTGGTGCAAAACTCACATACAATTGTCGTTCGTGGCTTTAGGGTGTATGTGTGGTGAGAACCTACATACAAGAGTTTTTGAGACA
>JAGFPH010020540.1:0-14133 GCA_018207615.1 Philaenus spumarius | reverse complement strand
GTTTCTCACAAACAGAAAAAACAAAATTAAAATGCGCAATTTGGGCAAGGGCCCTCTAATATTATACTTAATCCTTATAAAACGAGTTTTGTTTAGCTCTGGCCTATGTAAAAATTCACAGGAGTAGTTTAGTGCTTACTTTTTTCTTTTGGTACTTAAACAATTTCTTGGGAAGCAGTATAGGCCCCTAGATGGCATGATCATTATTATATTATTTTGTTGTATTCAATACTAAAAAGATGTAAACGAGATTTAATTTATTTGTAAAAAATAGACATGTAAATACAATGATGTTGATTAAATTTTCGTCGTAAACCTACTATTGACCCCCCCCCCCCCCCCAGCTATACATTTATCAGGAGTTTGGACTGGACCCTCCCCTTCAAAAAATCCTGGCTACGTCACTGGTCCTGCAGTATATTGTCTACAGTCGCGAGCATGGAATACGGCGGAGCATTTTTGCGCTGTTGTCAAATCGTGCAAGCTAAGAAACGTAGTCTCTTCCAGACGAAATAGTTTTGTCGAGGCGTAACCTGCTTTGCTCTCTTTAGCCGTAGGTGACTAAAAAAGTGAAAAAATTTAAAAAACATGTTTTTAGAGGAAAGATGTAGGATTCTACCCATCTCATTTTCTACCTGAAATATATTTTTACGTAATTGTACACATTAAATAATTAAAATGCAAACTTTAGTTCGGGAATCATCTTACATAACATTTTCAGTAAGCGAGGATTTAAAAAAAATTTCAAGTATCGATGTTTCGTTAGCAGTAAAGTTGTAGGAAACCACACGTACTAAAACTGTTGTTTAAACATTGTCTCTAAAGATTCGTTTTGGTTTTTAAAGTGGTTAATTAACGACAATAAAATTGCGCGCGAAACTAAAACGTCCTGCCACAAACGCTCCGTCGGTCCGATCACGATGTTTAATTATTCTGGATTCACGTTTTTATTCATTAGTTTTCATAATCAAGTATATTTTAGTATTTGTTTTGTATTGCGTTTGTAAATCTTTTCGTTAATTTATAAAACTTGTATAAATCCAATTTTAAAGTGAAAGAAACCAATAACTGGAAAAGAAGAGCATCTCGTAGTATTTTTTTATAATTGTATATTTACAAATAATAAATTAACTACTAATAATAATAATTTATTGAATAGATACATACATCTAATAATATTAGATGTTTTAATAAACCGGTTGAAAATATTGAATGATTTGATTTGGTTAATTATTTGTTTAACTGTTGTTCATTTAGCAAATATTTACAAACATTTAACCGTTATAGTCAAACTGAGAACAGTTTTATTTACAAGTTTTATTAACAGTCGGGGTGGGCAGTGGCGCTTGGACTAGGCAACACTGGATGCTCAGTGTTGCCAGATCGTGCCGTAGAGCGAATTCTCACCCGCCTTATTCCGTGCTCCCGACAATAGTTTTTGTTAGTCTTGTTAATTAGTTTTGTTGATTAAAGTTATAAAATAATTTTATTTGATGTTAAACATTATGTAGTTTTAAAAATATGTGTGAAATACATGTCGCTATACAAATGAATATTTAAATAATTTTCAAAATTAATTAATGCAATTTTACATTAGGCCATAAGTATGGTATAACGTAAATTTTACCGGTTTTATTAACGTTTGTTACAATAGTGTAGTAAAGATGCAAAATCAAATCATAGTTTACATTTTTAGTTTAGATTTGTATCAACCACATTTCATAACCAGTTTGCATTACACCCACACATAAGAAAATAGATGTAATACTGATGATTATATTGCTCTTACTTTAGGAGATAACATTAACCGATTAATTTTAAACAATCCCTCCTTCACTAACAAGTATATTTCCTATACAAAAACTAGACATTATATAAAGTACCAAAGAGTTGAACCTATTGTGAGAGACCTTGAGTCTATGCTTCTAAATTCGTACGAAAAAAAAGAGTTTTAAAAGTCAAACTGTCACTATTACTTAAGCTTGTTTTCTAAGGGTATTATTATTTGTTAGCTTACGCTTACAGGTATTATAATAGAGTATGGGTCTGCAGTAGTAACACTGTATAAAGTCACTGAAAGTAGTATTGCAGTTCCAGTGTGTTTATTTTTCGAAGTTTTTATATGTAGTTACATTTGAATTCCAGCGCCGGATGACAAGGTAGGTATCACTCCGCCAGCAGTTGTTTCCCCTGACGGCCACCAGATGCCAGGCGCGGCACTCGTTTATTTGAAGACGTTCACGGCGTGCATTGCTCTCGTTTGAACCCACATTTTTTGTTTAATATTCATCCGATTTTAATTTTGAATGATTTATTTTAAATATTATAAAACAAATAATGATATTTGCTGAAAACATATTTGACATAATATATACCGTCGAGAAAAGAAATTACTAAACTTCAAGGCTCTTATATTTGATTTCATAAATTATAAAAAGATAATATAATAAATTCTCTTAACAAAACCCATCATAGAATTTGCTACCTTCCAAACGACACCAAATTTTTAATTTTATGTTTATAAATAACGGAAATATCGGCATTATTAGTTAACATTGCTCTTATGGATAACGAATCCAAGATGGCCGACGGGTAGAACCTGGCCTTAAGGGCTGTTTCACTTTGCTTGCAGCGTAAAACTCGTCCATCGGCCTCAGATCAGAAGATGCCCCCACGTGGATTTGAACCGGGTACTTTTGTGGTATTTTACATTTTGATTGATTTTGGGCGAACCAAGCGAGCTGTTAGGTCGTGTAAAAGAACAAAATGTGTAGAATAATATCCTATATTTATGTTTTTAGAGAAAACCCTTAAAACATTTCATTCTAGTTTGAAAAGTCTCATAAATAGTTACTTCCGTTCAAAAAGCGTACTTCCGGTTGTTGGTTTTTTTTCTGTCGAACTTGTCCGACCTACTTAGACAACCAACGTGTGTATGAAATTCAGACCAAATCGGACTTAAAATGCGGCCGTTAGAGTACGAACACATATATATATATAATCATTAATGACTCGAGAAAACGTATTCTGGGGGCTATGATCGGTGCTCATTGACTTCTCCTGATCTTAGGACTCACCATAAGGGTCACAGTTCATATTTCCTATCGAAATTTGCTAAAAAATTACTAATTCCATCACCATAGGGCTGTACTGTACTGACGTTACTCTGGTAAAATTAACGCAACTAAAATCAGTGACAGTCCAGAATAGATGGTAGTGTGTTGTTTCAAGTTCAACCATTATAAAGAATGGTTAAGCCAGTGTATGCCTTAAAATACACTAAATTGGCAATTTTTCCAATCGTTTTATTATTTGGTTTATTTTAAACTGTTATTGCTAGAAAGTAGTAGTAATTATACTATTACCTTGTAAGTAATAGATTTATGCTGCCGAATTCTTTTCTGTAGATATGTTACTATTCAAATTTATCTTGAACAGTTTAACCATAAACTGTGATTTTTAACAAAACTTTTCACTTGGCCCTTAAAAAACATGATGAAAAATATATCATTTAACTCAGATGGCAAGTTTAACATATGAGTAAAGTTTCATTAATATCAGCTAGTTAGTTTTGTTTAGTTAGTTTTATCATAATAAATAAACGTTTCCTCTGTATAATGTAGTGTAGAGTATGGCTTGTTTAATAGTTTACTTATAGGACCCTTAATATTTTAAATCAACAGTAAATAATATTTAACTTATCCAATGGAAAATATTACCAATCTCCAGTTGTCGAAATTGTTTTTGTAAAGTAATGAAATTCAATTTGTTTTTCACTTAGGCCTACTGGGAATTATTTATTTGTATGCAAATTCTTAATTTTTACCTTGACACCAATAGTGGGGAACGGGCAAAGATAAAGCTTGAGGGAATTAATTATAAATATTTGTTTGCACTTAAGCCTCCTTCTTTGACTCTTGCGCGAAGTTTGCAACTTAACCTTGTGGCCTGTTAAGGACTGTTTTACTTTTCTTGGACATAAACATATGAAATTCCTTAGAAGTAAAGAATTCAACTATTTAATGGTAGAATAATTTAACTAACAAATTATGATAATTGCATTTGAAAGAAATGGAAACATGCTAAGTATTTGTATATGAAAAATATAAAACATTGACCTATAAAAATAAATTTTATATTCATTGCCATAGCTACCAACTGCATAAAAAAACAGATAAAACAGCTAAAGGATAACTAGCTTAGCAAAACAAATTATAGGTTAGGCCTAGTTTATTTAATTTTACCTGTGTTAAAATAGTCCGTTAAACTATATGCGACACTTTTTCCGTCATCTCTGCTTTCTGACTCAGGACTTTTAAGAAAAATAAAAAAAGTTTTTTTTTTTTATCTATATCAAATTAATCTGCCCATGACTTTTCACGGGGCTTACAAAGTTATTCACTATTTGACAACCAACTATAAAAAAATTAATTATCTGAAATAAAAATATAATTTTTGAAGTCAAGTTAATTTTCTTTAACCATAGAATTTGATATTATCCTAGTGAAGTGTCTTTCTTATATATTCTTTTTAGAGTTAAGTTTTGTACTTTATCTGTTACTTATAAAACCAATAGTAATAATTTGTTAAAGAATTCTACATAATTGTAATAGGTTAATTTTTAAGGAAGTTTTTTGTCTGCTTAAAAATAAAGATGTCTTCACTTATGCAATATTTTTCAGTAGAAACTAAAATTAGGCTATACTTTGTCTATTCAGGCTCTAGAAGATTTCATGTGGCAAGCAGCTGACTTATTAGATCGTTTGGATGACTTGCAAGAAGATCTTAGCAGAAACGATCTAGGTGAAGATGTAACTGGTGCCAAACATGCTTTAGATGTACATGCAGATATGAAGAAGAAGATCATGAAAGCCCCTGTTCAAGATATTGATCTTACTGGTCAGAGGCTGCTGCAAAGGTATTAGACTATAATACTTTTATACTAGTTTTCCTCTTCTTCTGATACTTTAAAAAGAGTTTACCAATTGTTGAAAGGCTAAACAAAATTATGACTAATTGAAATATACCCTATTGGAGAAGTCAAAATTGAGAAAAGCATGTAAATTTGTATTCTGGGATATCTTATATTCTTAAATGACTAAAAATTGTATATTTGTTAATATTTTCATGTAAAAAGTTTTAAGGATTTCCTCGAGATTTGTGGTATACAAGGAGATTTTACCCAAGGAGTAGGTAGGACTATGTCACAACAATTTCTTTAAATAATTACTATACAAAATATAACAAAAAGTTACTAAACGTGAGTATAGCGGTCACCCGGTACATTATGTGTATATATTTGTTTACGTATGTTATAGTTTTAGGATGATTTTTTTTATTTGTAAATTATGCTTTTACTAGGGGAGACCCCTCTCCGCACGCCAACCCCCGATGGAACCTTCTAAAAAGATATGTTATGTTTTATTTACAATAAAGGTGTAGGATTAATAATAACCCCAAAACTAAGATGATAAATAATGTTAAATGTTCAAATCAAATTATTTTGTATATTTTATAACAACAGTTATAATAAAAGTTAAACGAACCAGTAAGGCTCAGGTGTAGGCCTACACTTAATCAAAACTCTTATCAAAAAGTTACTACCAATTACCATATATGAGGCGCCTAGTATCAAAACCCGCTAAGTCCAATTTTTTTCGAAATTGAGTTAGATATTGCTTCTTATAGGGTTTTCCATGCTGAATTGAAATTTAACATTCTTTTGTGTCAAATCCCTCTATATCCCATTGAAAAATAATGTAAAAAATGTGCCTTGGTTTCAAAACCCGCTACATTCAGAGTGAAGTTAGACATTTTTGGTTTCAAAATCCGCTAAATCCACAACAGCCAATAGGAGCACGTGGTTTTGTCACGTGACTACCCAGGATTCTCTGCGAGTTGTTGACAACTTGGAGCAGTCAACAGTAGTGTGTTTTCAGAACATTATTGTGATTGTATTGCTGAATTTTGTGAAAAATTCTTATATTTTATTAGTTAAAGTATCTTTAATTTTATCTTGGGATGGAAGATGCAGTGGGTACTAACTTAAGACCGTGTCCTAGTAATCTTGCTAGAAAGAAGACTCCTAAGAAACAGGAATGGAAGCGCGAGAAAAAACGGGTTCAGCTGTAAGTATTCTAATAAAAACTTAAATAAGGTTAGGTTAGGTGTCAATTAGACCGATATGGTAGGTTATTATGTTATATTCTTATAGTTATGCTGCAAAGGGGTTTCAGATTTATCTTCCATCAATCTGAAAAACCTAACAAACGCGTTTTTTTCAGATACTCAGCAACTGAACCGCCTGGTGTGCCATGCTGCAATCATAAAAAGGAAAATGCATACAAATGTGATTCTCTGTCTCTTCTAGACATCTCAAAGTTTCATTCGGTCTTCTACTCTTCAAAAAATAAAATTCAGCAAGATAACTTCATTTTGAAGCATACTAAATCACTGCCAAAAAAAAGACTTAGACCGAGTGACAGCAGTCGTGAGAGGAATCTTACTTTCTTTTATTACTTTCGATTGCGTGATGGTTCACAAGTAAGAATATGTCAGAACGCCTTTTTAAAAATCTTAGGCTTAAAGAAAGACAGGGTTTTAGGCGTAATGAAAAGACACCATGCGAGCGGAGGGGCAATAGCTACTGAAACAAGAGGCGGAAACAGAAAAATGGAACTGTTTTCTGGACGAAAGGAGAAAATCCTTGAATTTATTCAACAATTAAATGTAATTGAGTCACACTATAACAGACATAGAGCTACCTATAGGAACTATTTCCCAGCTGAATTGAATATTGCTTTGCTGTATAAAATGTACAATGAATGTCAAGAGGAAGAATTTCAAGTCAAAGAAAGCTATTTTCGTGAAGTTGTTAATACAAATTTTAATTTTGGATTTGGGTCACCAAAAACTGATGCCTGTTCTACATGTATTTTCTTTGATGAACAAATGAAAACGGAAAAAGATGACACAAAAAGAAATGAGATTGAAACTCTAAAACGGGTTCACAAACTAAAGGCTGATGCCTTTTATTCTCTTTTGAAATCCGATGATAATGAGACCTTAATCGTAACATTTGATTGCCAAAAAAATTTACTTCTACCCAGAGTGCCAGACCAATCGGCATATTTTAGCAGACAGTATTCTTTTTATAACTTTACTTTAGTCACGGGTAATTCTAAATGCAAATTGGAAAAAGAAAACGTGCACTGCTACACTTGGTGCGAAAGTGACTATGCCAAAAACTCCAACATCATTGCTTCATGTTTGTACGATCATTTGAAAAGCTGTAATTTTGAAGGAAAAACAAAGCTCAAATGCTTTGCAGATGGCTGTGGTGGCCAAAATAAAAACACCATAGTCACTGCTATGCTAGGAAAGTGGCTGGTTTCAGAAGCCCCTAAAGAAATTAACTCTATAGAAATGACATTCCCAATTGTTGGCCATTCATTTCTTCCACCGGATAGAGTTTTTGGGTTGATAGAAAAAGATCTTAAAAATAAAGATACCATCCTGCAACCAGAGGAGTATGAGAAAGTTTTGAGCAAGCATGGAACAGTCCACAAAGTTGGTACATCTGTTAAAGTCCAAGATTGGAAAACCGAAGCTGAAAGGGTTCAAAAAAAGCCTGGAGACTGGCATTTCAAGTTTAACCCCAGCAAAAGAATAATCTTGAAAAGGGCAAGAGATCAAGGAAACGTTTTGTTCCAGTAATAACTACCTAAGCAACATTTGCAACGCTAGACGTATTACGAAGGCTAATCATACCATGGCCCACATTCAACCGAGTACGGTTAAAAAGGGTACTAAAGTAAAAGCTGATAAAATAAAAGATGTGGGCAAATTACTTTCTAAGCATTTCGGTGAAGAATGGAGAAATAATGAGGTGCTCAGCTTCTATTTGAATTTGGAGAGGCAAAATCAAACTCAGACTGAAATTGGTGATAATGAAGACTCCAACTTCGTGATTATTGATGAAGAAGTAGACTCAGCTGATGTTGTGTAATGTGTTTGGCAAAGAACTTGCATAGCTGATGGTGTCAAACTTATTACAAAATGATTATGATGTATTGTTAAACAATTTACTTACAGTTTGTACCATTGTTAATTGATTTTTTATTTTTTTCAATACTTTGTTTTTATTTTAATAATTTTACAAGTAGCACTAAACTAAACTGTGAAGGAAGATATAAACTTGTACCAGACATTAAACACAGTTTTTACAAAATAACTTTGTTATAAAGTTTCCATATTATAAAAATTTTTGTATCAATAAAATTCAGAGATTTTAATTAAGTGTTTTTTTAATAACCTAAATTTAATAAACAGTATGTTTAGTTTAGACTAATTAAGTAGTAATTAAAATTAGAGTGATCTAAAATTATTCCTCTGAAACCCCATTGCAGTTTTAACTTCTTGGTTTCAAAAACCGCTAAATCCTAGTCTTATTATCAAAACCCGCTAAATCCCAGTCTTAGTCTCAAAACCCGCTAAATCCAAATTTTGCATTTACATTTTTCCTCATAAGATAACAACTGTTTGTCTGATATATTTCTTATTTTACCACTCTATTTCTAAAAAAATTGGTGATTTTTTGGTGAAAAAATTATTTAATTCTGTTCACAGACTCGCTTGTTGCAGTTTTTGTACATTTCCCGAAAAAATCAGCTGGGGGACTTAGAGGGTTTTGATACTAGGCGCCTCATATTATCAATAAATAGGCCTACTATAATAATATGCCTTATTTATTTTTAATTAGGATGTAACATAGTTTTTTTTCTTATTTTTAAATTCCTTAAAGCAAGTTTTTATTGGTTTGTGTGTGTTGAAACATGTGTTGGTTGAGCCTAGGCCTAATTTAAAATATTATTTTGTACTAAAAGCTGGACATCCGAATCACTGTTTTATCTGTTATTTTAATCAATTGGTTGCTATGGTAATGAATGTAAATACATTTGTTTTTTCAGTCTAGACCTAACCTAAGGGAGACTTTAATGTAGTTGGCTCGCATAGTCGCAACACACTGTAGGTTTTGAGGTTTTTCGCATATCTTGAGGTTTTTCGATTGGCGCACGTAAAATTTTGAACCGATTGTTGAATGAGTGTGATTGAGGGAGTGGATGGTCCAGTGCAACGTTAAAACAAAAGTAAAAAAAAAAATAAAAAGCAGTACCTGAACTCGGAGTTCCGGTGCGTTCCGGTTCCAGTAAACTCCTGATAACATATTATAGCCTACATTAGTTTTACAGCTCATATTTAAAAAAATCAACTTCCCAAGACATTATATTATTGACTGAAGTTGTAAACATAACCCCAAAGTATAATATATGCTAGGTTTTGTTCAACTATTACAGATGATGGGTGAAATCAGCTTTTATATTACATTGTTACTACAGAAGTACACTCGCTTTTATAGGAGTTGATTTTGGGGCGATTGAGGTAGTCATACAATTAATGACAATCAATTATTTAATATTTCAGTTGTGTAATTCAATCAAACAGGTACATATAATATAGGTTTCCACCTATTATATAAATCCTTGTATTTTGACTATTAATACTGTACTACTATTTGTCCAATCTATTCATCCATCCTATTGTAAGTTGTGCAGTCCAATTATTTGTGAGTTCTATTTCAAAGCCAAACATATTGCTTTTATCATACAGAACCACTCGAACTGATTTACTTTGTATTGAAACGGCCAATGTAGATGAATAACTAACCTATATTGGGTACAAATCATTTTCATTACTAACCAAACATGTTTGATGAAATATGATGAAACAAGTTTGGTTGGGCAAACACAAATAACGAGAGTGTAACTAGATGAGAGATAGATGGCAGTGTACACAGTAATGCAAGTTTTTCATTTACATTAAATTCATAAACAAATATTTAAGTTATTAATGCTGGATGTTTATACCTAGCCACTCGTAAGTGCTGAAGTTTTGTTTCAACTTGTAGATTCCTACTTTGTCAGTTTCAGTGTCGTAGGTACTACAACAGTGTTTATATTACTCTGTGTTGTCTCTACAGGGTGTTTCCAAACTCTATGCACAAACTTCACATGTTCCTTGGGTCAAAATTAAGAATATATTTTTTTCCAAAAACACTTTGTTTTCCAGATATCAATTACTTTGTAAAAGAAACAAAATGGCGGATATCTGGAAAACAAAATGTTTTTGAAAAGGATTTTATTCTTGGCTTTCTCTTTATTTTGACCAAAGGAACAATATCTGAAATTTGTGCAGAGTTTGGAAACAGCCTGTATATAAAAAGTAATTACATGATATATGTGTGACACTTTTTTTCAAAGTATTTGACATAATTAAAAAATCAATTTGCAAAACCACTTCACTTTTATTTATTTTTAATTGGTGGTTTTACAACTTTGTTATGATCAATATACGAGTAGTTTCTTCCATATCTATAGAGGTTAAATTAAAAATTTTGTATGACAATCCAACTTTTTATCGTATTTTTGGATTAAAAGTGACATTTCAAAACTTTTTTTATTCTGGGATATTTGAAAAGTTATACTTTATTAGGCGCGTTATGAAAAGGTAATGAGAGTGAATTTTTATGATGTACATGCTGAAATAAAAATTTACATGTATGGGGTGATCACAGGTATCCGGATGAATTCTATATCATGTTGTTTACTAAGTAGCCTATAACTCACTATATCTACAGTTATGGTTATGTTTACACCTTCTAATAAAAATAGTGTTTGATAAACAATAACTTCTTGAAACAATACACATCCAGTATTGAATTGATCAAAATTGGCACAGTAGTTCCCGTCTCTGATTTATTTAGAATGTTACTATCAGAATTTGTTAGGTTGTCAAGCATTTATTTACCGTACAAGTTACCTTCAATTTTTATTGACTA
The DNA here is from genome assembly GCA_018207615.1 of Philaenus spumarius. Taxonomy (NCBI): domain Eukaryota; kingdom Metazoa; phylum Arthropoda; class Insecta; order Hemiptera; family Aphrophoridae; genus Philaenus; species Philaenus spumarius. The sequence continues at coordinate 3,236 of JAGFPH010020540.1, read as the reverse complement.
TTTTTGTATAAGTTTTCTTTAGATAAATTCCTTAAAAAATTATATATAAAAGTGTATTGCCAGTAAGATGAGAAAGCTATTCCAATCTATACTTCTATACTAATCTATACTATCTATACTAATATTATAAAGAGGTAAAGTTTGTTTGTTTGTTTGTTTGTTTGTATGTAGGGGGTAATCTCTGGCGCTACTGAACCGATTGAAAAAATAGTATTACTAATAAAAAGCTACACTATCCCTGAGTAACATAGGCTATAATTCATTTCGGTAAAAACCTTTTTTTATTTTAATATTTGTAAATTTAGTCGGAAAAAATCTTAGGTTAGGCCTGGAATGATAAACCAACACGTGTATTTACTTTATTACCATAGCAACCAATTGAATAAAATAACAGATAGTATAGATGTTTGCTTCAATATTTCCATTAACAGCTGATTTCAAAATTTGAAGCAATTATTTTTGTATTTCTAGCTTTTAGGTTAGGGTTTTAAAGTGTAGACCTGAGCTTTGCTGGTTCTTTTAACTATTATTAACAGCTGTTATAAAATGTAAGAAATAATTTGGTTTAAACATTTAACATTATTTACCATCTTAGTTTTGAGGTTATTTTTAATACTACAACTTTATTATAAATAAAACATAACGTATGTTTTTAGAAGGTTCCATTGGGGGTTGGCGTGCGAAGCACGCAGGGGTCTCCCCTAGTAATATTATAAAGAGGTAAAGTTTGTTTGTTTGTTTGTTTGTTTGTTTGTTTGTTTGTATGTAGGGGGTAATCTCTGGCTCTACTGAACCGATTGAAAAAATAGTTTTACTAATAAAAAGCTACACTATTCCTGAGTAACATAGGCTATAATTAATTTCGGTAAAAACCTTTTTTTATTTCAATATATTTGTAAATTTAGTCGGAAAAAAATCTTAGGTTAGGTCTAGAATGATAAATCAACACATGTATTTACATTTAAAACCATAGCAACCAATTGAATAAAATAACAGAAAACATAGCTGCTTTAATATTTCCATTAACAGCTGATTTCAAAATTTGAAGCAATTATTTTTGTATTTCCACCTTTTAGGTTAGGGTTTTAAAGTGTAAACCTGAGCCTTGCTGGTTCTTTTAACCATTATTAACTGCTGTTATAAAATATAAGAGATAATTTGGTTTGAACATTTAACAATATTTACCATCTTAGTTTTGAGGTTATTATTAATACTACACCTTTATTATAAATAAAACATAACATATGTTTTTAGAAGGTACCATTGGGGGTTGGCGTGCGGAGCACGCAGGGGTCTCCCCTAGTCCCATATAAAATTATCCACTTTTTCGCATCACTTTTATAGGATCACTTATTTGTCTTCCTTCTGAAATTTGACATATTTATGAAAAAGTCGTTTGAAAGGGATTTGTTTAAGAATTTTAAGATACAGTAAAACCCCGGTTAACCGAACTAAAGGGGGTGAAGCCATTTCGAATAACAATTTTTTTGGTTAAGCCATGAACATCTAACACTACAGTTTTGAAAAGTTTTTAAGGTCAAACAGACTCAAAAGTCTCTTTGTGGGCTACACTTATGTTCTTTATTTAAGTTAAAATGAAATTTTTAGGATTACGGTACATCAATATACAGTATACTAAACTTAATAGTTAGTAGCATATGAATTACTCATTCAAAAAACTCAGTAGTTTTTGTTTGTTTCTTGCATCCCTCCAAACGTTTTCTAGCAGAGATATCCCACCATCTTTTCATTAGATGCATACCAGGTGGCGTTGACGCACTAAATAAACATGTGAAAAGAAATACAGTTCAGAAGTTTATTCGCGGTTTGATTCTGAGGAGGGAGAAAATAGGCGGCCAAACATCAAAGGAAAGGGTTACTTCTAATATTTTTCGAGTTCTGAGAAAACGGGATTCAAAGTTTGACATTGGCACATTTTTTTTAAAGCCCGCTTCTTACTTTCTAATAGATGTTATGTTGGAGAGAAATGTTTTAATTTTGATTTAAAAAAATAAATATTACAATAGGGCTATTATTTTTAGATTCAAACGATTTTTGGAGGCATTTCGGATAAACCGTGTTTCGGTTGACCCGAGTTTGGTTAGTTTTCAAGATATTCTACAAATAATTTTAGAGATGTTTTTTATCGTTGTTATTAAACAAATTTATTTATTTCACCTAAAATGTTTTAAAAATAGTGGTGTTACTTAAGTCCCCATACAAGATTTGATTTGTTGTCTCGTATGTGGGTTCAACAGACCCAATCTATGGACCGTCGGACAAGTCTGGCATCAGATGAGTATTCCCAGAGTATTGTGAGTATTCGGTTCATCCCGACTGCCTGATAATTTTTGTTTCATTTCAGTATTTGTGTGGGCTTTGAACAAGAACATGGCGAGTGAAAACAAAAAGTTTTGGGGGTATGCCGTGTTTGTGGGATGTACATTCGAAACAGTATTCAAACAAACACATGAGGCAAGACTGTTTAACAGTCTTGCTAGAAAAGATGAAGGAAATTGATTCGGATGCTACTATTGTCGTAGTGAAAAAAGATTGATAATTTTTTATCAATTTAGTTATTTTCGATCATAGTTGAGAAAAGTTGAGAAATCCAAAAGTAGTGGATGTGGTTTGGATGATGTATATGAACCTTTACTTTGGTACTTCCCTCTACTTCATTTTATTAAACACTAGTGGACCCGGCAATGCTTCGCTATTGCTTTATTTAATTTTAAGGGTAGTTATCAAATTTCATTCTTTTGGCTTAAGTTATTGAATTGCAAATGGTGTTTATGTCAACAATTTATATAAACAATATTTTAAACAGCATATATGTAAGTAAATAGATATGTAATAACCGATGTTTGAATTAAATTATAATACAGTAAGCATTTTTCGTTGATTTTTGTTTGTGTTGTTTATCAATCTAACCTAAAAAAGCTGTTTTGGTTTTTGAAGAATAATAACCCGTTTCTAAATTAGAGAAATTGGTTGTAAATAAAAGCGTTTTGGACCATTGTAGGAATAACCTAAAATTATGTTCAGTTTTTGATCCATAACAGTTGTTTTATTTATAATAATATGTTACAACCGATGTTTAAATTGAATTAAAATATAGTAGGCCTAAGCATGTTTTATTGATTTTTGTTTGTGTTTGCTTTTAATTTGTCAATATCTAATCTAAAAAGTTATTGGTTTTGAAGAATAATAAACTGATTATAAATTTGCTAAAGTTT
>JAGFPH010020537.1:0-14134 GCA_018207615.1 Philaenus spumarius | reverse complement strand
GGTCCGGTACGCTCCCAAATAATTTATTTTTCTTTTAGACTGCAACAAAGTTGCTTCAATCGCTTGAAACATATGGGAGTTTTGAACGCTTAAAATATTCAAAATGGCAAACTAAAGTTTAAAGTAAAGTTGTTGGTTTAATGTGACTAAATCGTACTAAACAACGGATTGTACAGGCTGTGTCAGATCTGAAAGTATGATCCTACGACTTTGTGGGATTTGTATCGGTTATCCTTTGGACAGAGTAAAGCTAAAATTTGAAAATGTTCTGAATTATTTTATAGGGACATCCGAAGGCCTTATACATGCTAAATTTGATGATTGTAACTGCCTTAAAGGAATGGCAAACCTAACAAATTTAAGTTAAAAATATATAAGAATTTATTTAAATTTTAGTGTTTCCATTTGAATTTAAGGTTTAAAAAAAACTAGATACGACAAAACATCTAGACGCGGACGTTTACATCAATCTATTTACATGAATTACATTAGTTTTACGAATTTTTCATAAAAATCAGTTGTAGGATTGTTGATTTTGGTAACAAAACTTGATAAATAAATATTTGTGTATATTTATTTACTAGAACTAAACTGTTTTACTCTCAAATTATAATATTTAACCATACATCGATGTTATGCTTTATTTTTAAAACAATATAAAACTTTTGCCTTTTTCCGATATAAGTATTGTAGAATTTCAAGAAAATAAAAAATATCTGACTTTAAAAGGCAATTTATGTTAAGTGTGATATTATACATACGCTTTGGTCCTACCTATTTTTATTTCAATTTGACCATCAATAATAGGTGTTTTACATTTTGTATGACCACGTTGATAAAAAAATGGTAACCCATGGAAAATACAAATAAAGTTACATTAGGTACTACAAGTTCAAAAATGTTACTTAAATTCTAGGTTTTAAAACCAAATGTGTTTGACTTTTCTGAAACCTATATTACCTTTCAGAACGTTTTTACCGTTCAGCCAAAGTACATAAAATGACCTGTATCAAAATGAAAGTGGTTTGAAATTTTAATTGGTTCTGTTTTAAACATAAACAAAGTAAACTCTTTGAAAATTTTGTGTATTCACAGGTTAGCGGTTACAAGTGTGAAATATTTACGATTTTATTTATTTCTGAAGAACGTTAGAATTGGTTTAGATGTCTGACACACTTTTATTGATAGTACTAATACTTGATATGAAGTCAGTCCTTATATTGTTTAGTTTATAGATCGTAAAAAAATAACTACTGCTTGGTTACAGAAACAGAAAGCGAAGGATCTTGTTTTGTGACGTCAAACTACATTGTTATAGGTACACAATTAAGTCACATTTTAATCTATGAGTTTACATCGGTAAGTTACCTTCAATTTCAAAACACTAATAAAAAGAAACTATATTCCAATTTAACATTTACAGTCCCTAACACGTTATATGTTGATTCCTATTTGATTAATTAAGGCATTTCATTAATCATTGACGCCATACAATTGCAATAATAAATATTTGCATATTTAGATATACGTTTGAATAGAATCAAATACAATACAGAGAAATATGTTTAACAGGGTGTTTATTTAAACGAAGAATTTGTTATGTTTTAACATATTAAAATTTAATCATATTAACGACAAGTAATTGATTTTGTATATGTGATAAATTGAAAAATAATAAAAACTAATTAGTTAGGTTGAAACATAGCCTACTTTGCTAGATCCAAACTTACATTTTGCGGAGTAAAATTTACTGGTGTCACGTACTAGTTCCCGGTGGATTATTTCCACCCTCAGCTAAACTCAATGAAATCTCAGCGTCTGAAATGTGTTACATCAAACTTCATTTCTTTCAAACTGTCTGCCAAAATTGCGCAAACACAACTATACTGTATTTACAGGTATATTAATTATCATTAAACTTTGGAATGTTTACGTTACCTATAATAAGTAGGTATAGATTATTGTATTTATATTTTAACAACTTAGGAACAACTAATATTTACTACAGTTAGTTTCGATAATTAATATTGCAAGTTGTTTTTAAGGTACTTAATGTAAACAATTTAATACTTCTTTTGTTAGATTGTTTTATTTTATTATCATCAAATTTTTATGAGCTAGTATTTAAGTCACCGACTTTATACATAATATAATAAATATTTAGCATACAATATTATGTTTTACTATGTAGTGTATCAACACAACATTTCACATGAGTTTAACCTAAACAATTGTGTACACATTAATACAATTACGAAAAACATAATTGTTTCCAAATATTTTCTAATACATTGTTTTGTAATCCACTTGATAAATCCTTTTAACAGTCAAAATAGTTTGGATAACAGAATAAAATATAGCGTGACGTCATTGTCGTGTATGTATTGCACTATCCGTCAATAAAACTTCAGATAATTAAATGCGATACGTATTTCTTATCACTGGCACGTAGCCGTAACACTATATATTTACTTCCTTACTAAGAAGGGTGACTGTATTTTTTAAATAAACTGCCCAATGTCTACTTAACTTAAACTACAAGGGTTCTTCGTTTTAGAAATTATTTCAATTCCTTATTGTGTTTATTAAATTTATAATAAGCATTTTTTAATAAATTCTATTTACTTTTACAAAATTACTAGTAGATATAAAAAATTACACATAAAGTATCAACTATTATAAAAGCGAGTGTACGTCCGAACGTACGAACGTGAGTAACATATAATATAACAGCTGGTTTCAATCATTATCTGTTATACCTAAACAAAAGCCCTCGTAGATTATACTTTGGGGTTATGTTTACAACTTTAATTACTTCAATCATTATAATTTCTTGCGAAATTTATTTTTTAATATGAGTTATAGAACTAATTTACCGGTATTCTATAATAGCTTATAAGACTTGCTTTGAGGTTATAAACATATAAGTACAACATTTTATCATCAATATATTCGTTTGTACCAATTTAAAGAAGACATTAGTATTCGTTTAGCTTCTGAAACATTCCTACATCTTCGTATAACATATATTAAAATATTGGATTATAAATTTCTTAACTATAATATTAATAACTTCTAAATCATTTGATCTATAATTATAAAATAAAATGCAATTAAAATATAATATTTGTATCTTTCTTTAAATATATAATAGCGCATATAAATTCAAAATTTTAACAAATAGGCATGTTTTTGCCCAATAAGAATAGTTCGTCAATTATAGTTCCATCAGTAAAGAATTTTCAAATAAACAGTAAAATACAATCAAAATAGATATACCGTACCTAAAAATTTAGAAACTAATATTATAATATTATTTAACTATTGACTGTAATAATAATAATTTGCCTTTATACAGAATTGTCTCAAGGATTTTTGTCTTTTCTTATTTTCCAATGCTATTTGTTAACTTACAGCAATTAATTCTCGTATGGAAATTAATTAATTTTACTAAATTCTTTAACATAATAATAATAGGACGTTACCTCAAAGTGCATGAAATAGTGTTTATATAAGAGCATTATTTTGTATCTTGTTATTTTATTACAAGTTATACACAAAATTTCGATGATGACAAATGAAGCAATTTTATTATTGTTGTTGACAAAATTAATTTTCCTTAATTTTTAAATAAAACAAATCTTTCAGAATCACTTGTTACTTACAGTCTAAACTTAGTTTTTTTAACTCTATGTATAGTCAATGATTTGTTTAGCCTAGTTAATTTTATACCACAATAAATAAAGAAGTATACATTTTTGTGTTTGTAAAAATAGTTATATTCTTACATGGATCGATCTTATACTAATATTTACTGTAACCTCAATAGTACGATATTTTATTCTCTTAGCTCGTACATCTAATTAATTATCACCGCATCTCTTAAGTTAACTTTTGCTTTCGCGCTTTTCCTTAATGTTACACTTTTCCCAGCCTTGCAGTTTTAAAATTATTTTATATTAGTTACCAAAATTCTGGATATTTGTTGTTTTGTTAACCACAAATCTTTAAACAAATGTTTATTATAATTTGTTTCGAAATTTTAATCGGTCGTAAGAGAGTTTCCACAAATTTCCTTTGTTTTTTTAAATATTTTATAGTCTTTGTTGTCTATAGGCCAGTGGGATATTAAATCTTGTAAATTTTCATTTGGGTACTGCAATGGTCGAATGCGGGGAATTGCATATAAAGTAAGGTTTTAAGTTACAGGGACATCCAAGTTAGAAACAATAGGATGAGTTATGTCTTTCACTATCCCGTAAAAAAAATAATAAAATGTATTTATCTTAGTAAACCTACCATAATTACAATAGCAATTGAATGCAATAAAAATCTAAGTACAACTTTTATAATTGTGAATTTAGTTGTGTGGAATAGCAATTTCCGTAAAAACTAATAATTGCAAAATTTGACAAATATAATATGAACGGAAAATTTTAAGACACTTAAAGCAAAACGTAAACAAGAAGCATATCGAGTAAATTGTAATTTTATTCCACTGGTGTAAAAAAATGCAACATTTATATGTAGGATCTAATTTAAAATCGAATAAGGTTTCTGTTTACTATAAGGAACTCCCATAAAAAGAGTACTCATGTACACAATTAATTGAGCTTGAACCTATTAAATCATTGTCTATATAGACCTTGTGCTTGTGATGATGAGTCAGATTTTAGAAAAAGTAAGATATTTTTAAAGCAGATAAGAGAATTGTTAAACATAAAGACTTAAACATTGTCCTTGACTTTGATTGTACAAGTGGGTGATTCAAATTATACCAATCTTTAACAACCGGAGTTTTGTACTAACTTAAATAACAATTAAATACTAATAACGAAAAAGCAATTCCCTCAATTGTTAGTTCAGATGGTAAAGGTGACTAAATTACTGAAAACCTCTAATCTATTATTTATAATAATTTACATATATATTAAACAAATAATTGCATTTTAATAAGTGCTTAACAAATATAGAGTTACAAGAAATTTAAACATATTTTAAATCAGGCAGACGAAAAAATTTAATAAATAACACACATTAATCTAATAATAGAAAGTATAATTAATGTACGACACGATTTAGCGTTAGTATAAATGTAGGCAAGGCGACTAGACGAGAGAGAAATGTAGTGTGTAAGGATGAATACAAAAATTAGTCTTTTTTCTAAAATCTTTTGTTTTATTTATAAGTATAAGTTATGTAAACAATTATTGTACACTTTACTGTAATAATGATGACTGTTGTATGGTTCTTAGTTTAGTCAGCATTTGTATTGTGTGAAGAGACAAGCTTTGTTTCGTCAGAGTTAGACGAGGCTTCTCTCCGTACACATCAGTGTATATGAATATTGTACGTTATTTGTTATAATTGTTTTAAAATTAATAAAATTAAGTGTAACGAATAGAATTGTTCTTTTTTAAAAAACAATTCCCTCGAACCAAAAACGTAACTGGCGCAGTCGGTAGGACACCTCGAGGAAGTTAACGAATATAACATCCGTCGGTTTTAACCGTTAATCGAGGAACCAACTCGGTTGCAGAGTGAATAACTGCGAAAAATCGATCAATCATAGAGTGAATATCTATAACGAACAACGAAAAAGGAAAAAAGTTTTGTGTATTGTGTTAAATAGTGCAGTGCAAAATAAGTGCAGTGTTACGCCGTACATAATGAGCAAAGTATTTTGGATTTCACTGTAAGTAAATCCTGTACAAATATTAAAATATTCTATAATATTAAGAACGAAAGTAATAATTTTGAAAATTATTTTATATAGTAGGCTAGTTAAATATCTCATTTGTATAATATATTCTCTTGTAGTATATAAATTGATATCTTGATTTTTAATTTTTCAAATAAGTTGAGTAGATAATAATTAATTACAATGACTACCCCTATATTAAAAAAAGAGTACTTGGACATGATTCCAGAGTACAATGGTGAATCTGCTATGCTCAATAGGTTTATTTCAATTTGTGATAAAATAGTGAACAAATTCTTTGTAGTCCAGAACCCAGAGGATTTTCAAAACGAATTTTTGTTTTCTTCTATACTTTCTAAATTAAAAGGACAGGCCTTAGATATTGTAGTGAGCTCCAACACCTATGCTTGGGAAGATGTTAAAAATTCACTTTTGACTAGTTATTCAGATAGGAGGGATTGTTTTACCTTAAATTTAGAAATGGCAGAATTAAGACAGGAAAGTAACGAATCGCCCTTCACTTTTTACGAAAGAATTCAGAAATTGTTGAATTTGCAAATAGCTTTCTTTATTAACAAGGAACCAGCTGCTAAAGATATTCTATGTACTTACACCCAAAAACTAGCACTACGTGTACTGTTAAGGGGACTTCAGGAACCGTTAGGGTCCTTAATGCGGACAAAAAATCCTAACACGCTCAATGAAGCGCTTAATATGCTGACTAACGATTTCCAATTCAAAAATAATAAACTCTTTCAAACTAATCAGCAAAATGTACCAAATAAATCACAGCATTTACCAATTCGCAAACCTGCCACTAATAGTCAACCATTTCAGAATTATTATAAACAAATACCCCAAAACAATCCCAATCAATTTAACCAATTTAACAGACAAAACTATGTACACAACAACACAGCACCTAAAACGAATCAAGTTTATCAACCCACACCAATGAGCATATCAACACGTCAAACCGGAAACCCAATCAGACAAAATAAATTATACCAAATTACTGGAAAGCCGGTCGTTGAAGAAACGGAAAGTGATTCGATGTACCAGATCACCGAACAAATGCCGCACATTTCGCTATCGGAACAGACTGAAATTAGTTGTAACTTCGCGGAAGAAACCCAAGACGAACACAATGCCGCAAATAACTTTATTGAGGAAGACAATGCATGCGGATTCCCCCCAGATTATGAAAACACACAGAATCATTTTTTAGGACTTACGACAGTAAAAAGAAATTTTCCATAATGCACATAGAAAATGACACAAATGATTTACCTTTTGTTTATGATCTGAAAACTAACCTAAAAATATTGATTGACACCGGAAGCACTAGATCGTTTATTAAAAAATCGATTGGATTTAATATTTTCAAAAATACACTAGAACAAGAACCGTTCGTAGTAAGCACAGCACACGGAGTGTCAAAAGAAAAGTTTAGCTGCAGATTACCCATTTTAGGAAAGAAAATAGCAAAATTCTATTTATTTGATTTTCATAAGGATTTTGACCTATTACTTGGACTCGATAACATAAGAGAATTGGGAATTAAATTGGATTTTGTAAACAATAAATTAATATTTTGTGATAAGAAGATATCTATACATTACTTTAACACGGAGGAACCAAACAAAAATAATAATAATAATAATACTTTTGGCGAAAATAATACCACATGCTATGTGATTAAAGCACGTACTAAACAAACGTTAAAAATAAAAATACTTAATATGCGCAATGGAGAGGGATTATTACCCTATAGGCAACAAGACGGAATAGAAATACCGCAGTGCTTAATAAAAATAGAAAATGGAGAAAGTTATTGCCCGATAATCAATAATACGACATCTGATAGACGTTTAGAGATCAAACCGATGAAGGTGCAACCGCTAAGCGATTTCAAAATCTATCAAATAAACAATGATCAAGTAAACGCTACAAATTTTAATTTGTTAAATCACAAGCATAATAAATTAGATCTGAGCCAAATTAGAACGGATCACATGAACGCTGAAGAGAAACGGGAAATATTAAAATTGATTTTCGAATATTCTGACATATTCCATCAAGAAAATAAAGACCTGACATTTACTAATCAAGTCAAGCACATAATTAGGACAACTGACGAAATCCCTGTATACACGAAAAACTATAGATACCCAGAAATTTATCGTAAGGAAGTAGATAAACAAATTCAAGAAATGCTCGCCCAAAAAATAATCAAACCCTCGCATTCACCATGGAATTCACCTGTATGGATCGTTCCAAAAAAACCAGACGCCTCCAACAGACAAAAGTTTAGGCTAGTAATTGATTTTAGGGGACTAAACGCAAAAACTATTGATGACAAATTCCCGCTTCCTAACATAACCGATATATTAGACAAATTAGGGAGATCCCAATATTTTACCACCCTGGATCTTGCCTCAGGATTTCATCAAGTTGAGATGCACCCGGACAGCGTTGATAAGACAGCCTTTTCCACGGAAACTGGCCACTATGAATTTCTGAGAATGCCGATGGGCCTTAAGAATAGTCCACCGACGTTCCAAAGAATAATGAACAACATATTACGCGGAATACAGAATGAATCGTGTTCGGTTTATCTTGATGATATCGTAATCTATTCAGCTAGTTTACAAGAGCACCTACTTAGGTTAAAAGAGGTTTTCGATAGACTAAGAAAAGCTAATTTTAAGGTACAGTTAGACAAGACGGAATTTTTAAGGAAAGAAGTCGCATATTTAGGCCATATTGTGACACCAGACGGAGTCAAACCCAATCCTGAAAAAATAAAAGTAATAAAGAATTATCCAATTCCAAAAACTACCAAACAAATTAAAGGATTTTTAGGACTATTAGGCTATTACCGTAAATTCATTAAAAATTTCGCAAAAATAACTAAACCATTTACTAATTGCTTGAAGAAAAATGCCAAAATTGATATCAATAACCCCGACTATATAGATTGTTTTGAAACTTGCAAGAACATATTGACTAATGAACCACTGTTGCAATACCCTGACTTTGAAAAAGAATTCATTCTAACCACAGACGCAAGCAATTTTGCTGTCGGAGCGATTCTAAGTCAATATAAAAATGGAAATGACCTTCCAATTGCTTTTGCTAGTCGAACTTTAAACAATAGTGAGACCAACTACTCTGCAATTGAAAAAGAACTTCTCGCAATCGTATGGGCAACAAAACATTTCAGACCTTATTTATTTGGAAGAAAATTCAAAATTTATTCAGACCATAAACCCCTGCAATGGTTGTTTTCTGTTAAAGAACCGAATTCTAAACTTTTAAGATGGCGGTTAAAGCTGGAAGAATATGATTACGAAATAAAATATAAAAAAGGAAAATTGAACCAAAATGCCGATGCATTATCGAGAATTCAATTAAACGTCACCGAAAAAACTTCACCGGACTCGCAAAATATTGTGGATGACGAATTACAGAAGCCAACAGCTGACCTAGTGCGACGCTACTTCCCAGAACTGGATGACAGCCCGTCTATGATAGTTAACTTTGATATGGAAGAAGAAAACGACGCCGTCAAGCAGGAAGAGAATAATGAAGTGAACGACCAGACCGTCCATTCAAACTTTGAAGGAAATACCTTAGTGGAAATTCCCATTTCTGACGAACCTGTAAATTTTGGAAAAAACCAAATCTTTCTGTCGCTAGTAAACTATCAGCCAAAGAAAGTTAAAATAATAAAATTATTTGGAACTTCTAAAATGAGATTAATTGTTGAAATTTCGGAAAACAATTTAGATAATGACATTATTAAATTTGTAAAGGAATTCCTAGTGCCTAATGTTAAATATAATATTTATTTTGAAGATGACTTTTATGAGAAATTTGTGACTTGCATAGCTAAACATTTTAAAAGCTCTAAACTTTGGTTAATTAAATGTAACACTAAACTACTAGATATAACTGAAGAGGACGAAATTGAAGATATAATAAATAATTACCATGTAAGCAAAACCAACCATCGCGGCATACAAGAAACGTATGAACAAATTAAAAGGAAATATTACTGGCCCAATATAAAAGGACATATTCAAAATTTTATCAATAACTGTGAAATTTGTTTAAAGACAAAGTATGATAGAGTACCCTTACAACTTGAAATGAATCTGACGCCTACACCATTGAAGCCGCTACAGATAGTGCACATAGATAGCATTTCGTTAGAAAAGAACAGATTTCTCAGTATTGTAGACGCATTCTCTCGCTATGCTCAAGTGTATCGCGTAGGAGGCGCACACGCCACAGAAGTCGCTGATAAGCTCTTAGACTACTTTGCACATTATGGTGTCCCTGAGTTTATAGTGTCTGACAATGGAACTGAATTCAACAATAAAGTAGTTAAGGAAATAATGGAATTACATAAAATCAAAATACATTTTATTAGCACCCAGCACCCCCCCTCTAATGGATTAATTGAAAGGTTCCATTCCACATTAATTGAACACATACGACTTTTAAATAACCAAGTAGAATTTAGGAATGATAATATTACAAAGAAAGTTAAATACGCAATCATTGCATACAATAATAGCATACACTCTGTTACTAAGTTGACACCTTTTGAAGTATTATATGGACATATTACCCCTAATCATGTTTTAAATATTGACATTGAAAATCAGTTTACTAATGACTATATAATAAGTCACAGGGAGAGAACAAAAAAACTTTACGAACATATTAAGGAATCTAACCAGAAGATCAAAGAAAACATTCAAACCAAGAGGAATCTGAATAAAGAACCATTGCCAGAAATTCCGACAGAAGTTTATGTAAAAAATACGCAGAAACAAAGTAAAACAAAAAATAAATATAATCAAGAAGAAATATCTGCAATAAATCAGGAAAGGAAAACAGCGGAAATTAAACCAAGGCATCATAACACTAAACAGAAAATTCATCTCTCTAAAATTAAGAGGCCAAGGAAAAAAATTATAATTCCAAAATGTAATCCGTCTTTGAATCCTGTTCCAGGTCGCTCTTGTTCTTCGCAAAAGCCGATGCCGACACAACAGAAGTTAAGGACATTTCCAAAAACATTGGAATAATACCGATTGAATTAGGACCAGCCAAATTACAATCCTCTTACCACACATTTGTTCACTATTTTAATTTGAATAATTTGGTTGTTCAATTTAATAATGTTGAATTTTATTATAATAATGTATTAAACTATTTTGATAAGAATTGTGTTAGTTGTAACGCCAGCCTCACTGGAAAAATTGAGTTTGTAACGGATAATGGTAGTAAAGTTAGAGACATAATCAATTATTTTAAATATGTTAACCATAGTAGAGAAATAGTTAAAGAAAAATTAGAAGTAGTATACTTAGAACGTAATAATAATAATAATGTAAGAACAAAAAGAGGTATAATAGATGGACTAGGATCCGCATTTAAGTTTATTACTGGTAATTTAGATGCCTATGATGGCAAAAAATATGACAATATATTAAAAGGGATAGAAAACAATGAGGCTAACATTGTGAACCAAATAGAGTCTCAATATACAATTAGCAGTAGTATCATTAAGGAATACAATAAGACATTTAATATTATTGAAGCAAACTTTGTGGAATTAAAGAATAAATTGGAATTGATGAATCATAGAATTAATGATTTTGTAGAATTAGAAAAATTTAGAAATATATTAAACCAATTAAGTATTTTGTACAATATGTTGTTACAAGTAACAACTGATTTGGAAAATTCATTAACGTTTTGTAAACTAGGTGTACTTCACCCCAGCGTTATCTCAACCAGAGAGTTGTATAGTGAGATAATGAGAATCTATGAGTATTACACTGAAAGACTACCCATTGAACCTAAATTGCAAACCATGTGGGAGTTAGAAAGTTTAATTGAAGTTAACTGTAAATTAGATTCAGATAATATTGTATATTTTCTGAATTTACCTATTGTAGAAAAAACAAAGTTTAATATTTACAAATTACACTCTGTACCCACTGAATATGAATCTCAATATGTAACCATTATACCCACGGTAAAATATATGTTAGTTTCTAGTTCTGTAGTGTTAGGTTTAGACAACAAGTGTAACAGAAAAACTAATTCAAAATACTTTTGCTCATTCGACTTAATATCTCACCAGAAGATTGACTGTGAAATTTCAATACTTAAAGACAACAATGCAGACACCTGTAAATACACCGCTTTGGAAGTCACAGACAATGTTATTAACTGGATCCCAGAAATAAATCAGTATTTGGCAACATTTCCAATCAAAGAGACTTTAAAAATCGTAAATTCGTAGGAAACAACCACAGTCACTCTCCAAGGTATATTCTTAATTAATCCTAAGAATAATACCATTCTCTACAATGACCGAAGACTCTCTCATTCATCCAAAACAACTGGAGGACACCCTAGATTCCTGGATGCTTCAAACTTAAACCTACAAGTGGACCAAAACCCCGAGTTTTCAGTCAACACAAAAAAGCTGGACCTTGACAAAATCAATCTAGACACCATCTCCAGGATTGATCGAAAGATAGATGTCACCCACGACATAAGTGTTTGGACCATTGCCCTGTATGGTACCCTAATTGGAGGACTGCTGTAATTGGTGTTCAAAAAGCTACTTAGGACAACTTCTAGGACGCCCGCAGCTCAACCACCCCCGGATGTCTTGTTTAGGGATGGAGGAGTTATGTAAACAATTATTGTACACTTTACTGTAATAATGATGACTGTTGTATGGTTCTTAGTTTAGTCAGCATTTGTATTGTGTGAAGAGACAAGCTTTGTTTCGTCAGAGTTAGACGAGGCTTCTCTCCGTACACATCAGTGTATATGAATATTGTACGTTATTTGTTATAATTGTTTTAAAATTAATAAAATTAAGTGTAACGAATAGAATTGTTCTTTTTTAAAAAACAATTCCCTCGAACCAAAAACGTAACTTATATAAATTCAACATTTGTGCGAAATATCCACAAATTTATCTATTGTATTATTACTTGGTTAGTAAATATTTAAATAGGTGTTAGATGTATAGGCTTGAGTGTATAAGCTTGTACAGAGACCTATTAGATACAAAATGCAACTGATGAATTTGTGTATACAGTTGTAGGTGTCCTGGTATACTTGAGTGTATTGCATTTTAGTCGATTTAAAATAGTTGATTCTGCATTATAATCAATTATAATTGTTATGCATTTAAATTTTATTTAAGAGCTTTATTCAAAATATTTATTTATAAAATTAGAAAAAAATTGTTCACTAGAAACGAAAACCAGCTACAGCTTAACTATTTGTCTTAAAACATTTCTACGATTAATGATATAATTGCACTGCAAAGAATAATTTAAATATTACATAGCTTTGTTCCATTTAACAAAAACGATAATGGAAGAACTTTTAAGAAAAGATATAATACATTTACTGCTGATGAAACAATATCTAATAAATTTAAAACTCTTAAAGCAATAAATCTTGTCCTAATAGTAATTAAATTGGCACAGAAATATTAATTTTTTATTCTAGAATGTGACAGGAAGTGTTTGCTAATGGTTTTTTTTTATTTACTATTGAATTGAGAAATATTTTATTTTATTTTGTGAACTTAAAGTGTTAATATTTAACTTTGTTTAAAAATAATGTACAAATAAAAGCAAAATATGTATAAATATATTATTATTTTAAATTATATCTTACAACATCTAAATAGGTAAGCTGAGTGATTGAAATCTGAAAATGTTTAACATGTTAAAAGCAATAAATATTTCAAAAGGCATATAAAACCTATAAATAAGTTAGTCAGTTTACGTACAAATAGCTGGTCCGGAGGCAATTTTTTATTTATTACTCCACTTTCTATTCATAGTTTGCATATCAAAATATTACACAACCAGTTTTTAACCTTGGCTTGCATTAAAATTGTAAGCATATTTTGTGTTTGTAATCTGCACTGAACATGTTGAAACTGATCTTTAAATCCTGAAACTGTTGTTTTTTTTTTTTTAATAAAACATGTTTTAACTCAGATCAAAGTTTTACAATACAATTACAATTTGTAACATGTAAGTTCAAAAACATGCAATTGATTTAGTAGCAATAAAGTTAAAACCTGCAATAATTATATGATGTTTGCATTTTATGAAAATGTTTCAGATGTTATTTCTATAAAAAATCATTAATAAAACATTAACCTTTTGAAATTATAGTGTTTGCAAGCAACTGTGTACAAATACATTTTTTAAATTAATTGAAGTTTTTAGTCTAAATGGGATGTATTTGTTAAATGTGTTATTGAGGAGCAGAGTGGGGCAGTATATAAAGTCGCTCTTTATCCCTGCAATGGTAACCTAGTTTTGAGGGTTTTAACCTAGTCACTGAAGCTCAGTCAGTACAAATTAA
>JAGFPH010020536.1:818-11841 GCA_018207615.1 Philaenus spumarius | reverse complement strand
TATTCAGCTCCTTCTTGAGGAGACCAATTTCCCAAATTGTTGGTTGAAACCCTAAATCATATTTTTAATTTTAATTTTGGAAATTCGCTAAACTTATGATAGCGGTCCAGCTGCTTGGTCGAATTATTTCAATTGTAGTCTTACAAAGGCTTTTTTGGTATTGTTGTAATTCACGTTGATCTTTAACAGAAGAATCTATAATCTAATCTACTTTAAACAAGTGAAAAGTACAGCTTTCTGAAGGTTTATAATGGTGTAGTGTTTAGGAGAGAATAAAATAAGCCAATTATGTAATTTAATTTTAAAACATATTCTTTTCATGGAAGAAAATTATAAGCACTGCTTAACATTCAACAAGTACTCTCAAGTCTAAGGTATTAAAGGCTTTTCATTTCCAAGAAAATAAAGAAACGAAAACAACGTAAAACTAAAGTGTGTTTCTTGGAAGCAATTATTTATTAAGATAGGAATAAGCTCAAAACTCAATGAAACACTAACAGTGTAATACATTTTTATCGAAATTCCGTAGGAACGTTGGGCTATTTCAGTAAGTGTTATGGTAAGATGTAAGTTCGGGAATGGTCAATGTGCACCGATCATGGTACCGAGAATACGTTTTGGTATGTCATTAAATATTATATATATAATGATTTATATATATATATTCGTTCTCTAACGGCCACATTTTACGTCCGAATCGGTCCAAATGTGGTTTTCACAATTTGGTTCGATTTTACACACTTTAGTTTTCGCAGTCGCTCGGACGAATTCGTTAGCTAACAAAATATTTCAACCGGAAGCAGGTTTTTTAACAGGAAGTTACAACTTTTTATATTTTCCCTACTATAATGAACTTTTAAGGGATTTTATTTAAACAAGTAAATATAGAATATTATTAATTACATTTTATTACCGAATTTCCATAGGAAAAATGAGCTGTTGCAGTGGCCCTTATGCTAAGACCCAAGGTCGGGAGAAGCAAATGAGCACCGATCATGGACCCCATAACACATTTTTGGGAGTCATTGAAAATCATATATAATATATATATATGTTTCTAAATATGTTACTTCGTCTCATACACACTGATTCTTTTCTCCTACAGGTTTCGCTTCTTTAATTAGTCAGCATCATCAGGGCATATCCGCTACTGCTTCGTTATTAACATAAAAACACTACACAACACACACATACATACACACACACATTACATACGCACATAACGTACACTTTATGTCCTGTCAGGTGGCCGGACAGTTCCGTACTATATATGTGTGGGCACTCTAGCGGCCGCATTTTAAGTCCGATTTGGTTAAAATTTGGTACACATGTTGGTTGTCCACGTCGCTCGGGCGAGTTCGTTAGCCAAAGAAATCCAACAACCGGAAGCACGTTTCTTGACCGGAAGTAACTATTTTATGAGGTTTTTCTTGCGAGAAAGATTTTTTTATATGTTTTAGGGATTCAAACAACTGTTTGGGAAACTGGAATACTCATGAAGGTGCTGAAGAGCTGCCTGCGTGTGCGAAATATATAAGTAGAATTTGTTTGCAACTTAGCCTCCAGCCCATGCTCACCCGCTGCTTCGTTGCTCTCGTAGGTTCGACCCCGTTCACCTCGAGGGTTCGGATTACGGACTGCTCCACTTCTCGTGTTTGTAAACCCGTCGTTAGCTTCGGAACAGAAACTGTCCCCACGTAGATTTGAACCTGGTACTTTTATGGTATCTCCGATTTGATCGAATTTGGGCCAACCAGACGGTCTATAAGGTCGTGTAAAAAAATAATTTGACCACGCAGCTGAACCGCTGACGTGAGTTGAGCAAATTTCCAAAATTGAGTTTATAGGCCTATGTTTTAGGGTTTCAACCAACAATTTAGGAAATAGATCGATTCACGACGGTGCTGAATAGCTGCAAAATGGTTCGCACGCCATTCCGCATATTTAGAGTATATTTAACAAACAAAGCAGTGCGTGCTTCGAACGCCAACCTCACGGTAGAATCCACCACATGGCATTGAACCGGGTACTTGTATGGTATTTTACGTTTTGATCGATTTTGGGGAACCAAGCGAGCTATAAGGTCGCGTAAAAAACAAAATGTGCAAAATAAAATTCCACATTTATATTTAAAAAACTGTAAAAAAGTTTCATTCTCGTAGTAAAAATCTCAAAAAATAGTTACTTCTAATCAAAAAACGTTGATGGATTTTTATGGCTAACGAACTCGTCCGAGCGACATAGACAACCAACATGTGTACGAAATTAGGGCCAAATCGGACTTAAAATGCGGCCGCTAGAGTGCGAACACATATGTACATATATTATATATATGTTTATATATATATGATTTTTAATGACACCCACAACGTGTTCTGGTGACCATGATCGGTGCTTATCTGCTATTGCGGATGCTGCTTGAATTTCACAGGAGGTTCAAAAAGTTACCGGTTTGTTCATATTAGCGATATATATATTTTTTGTTGATTAAATATCCCCTGTTACTTTTAAAGTATAAGGTTTGAACCTGCGCCAATTGTTTGAAACATGACTAACAACTCTGGTCCTCACTTCAAACCCCAGTAAATCGTGTCATGTATAATTAAAGCCAAAGAGTAGAATAAGCATTGGCCATCTGGCCTAGAAGAAACTAATCATACTCAATTAACGTGTATGACCTCCATTGTTGTAATATGAAGATACATTTTCTATTTAACTGAGTAAATAATAAGTTACAGTAAAATAAAACAATGTAAAATATTACTTTGTCAAAATGTACAAAATGTAAAATTTTGTCTATACTTATTTCAGTTAGACAAGAATCAATCTTCTTTACAAAACTTAAAACGCACAAATACAATAATTATAATAATAATAATATAGGTAATACGTATTATTATATACTAGGCCTATGTATCGTCTATTCCCTCTCCACGCGCTTACTTGTCTATAATGTACTATGTATCGCCTATTCCCTCTTCACGCTCTGACTCGTGTCTACGCAAATAGTTTGCGTGACGCGAGATTTCAGAAACTAGTCAAGCGAAAGTGCCCAACGGTCCAACAGAAGTTATCACTTCAAAAATCCAACAACAGGAAGTACGTTTTTTGACAGGAAGTAACTACTTTTTGACATTTTTCGTACGAGAATGAAAGTTTTTCAGAGTTTTATCTAAAACAATAAATTTAGGTTATTATTCTGCCCATTTTGTTTTCTTACACGATCTTATAGCTCGCTTGATTTCTCCAAAATCGATCAAAACGTAAAATAGTACCCGGTTCAAAGCCACGGGGTTGATTTTACCTTGGGGGCATCTTTTAAACCGAGGCCAACGGCCGAGTTTGTAAGCGGTGAGTGAAGCGAAACTCATAACCCGAGGCCGCGAGTTTTTCCGCTGCGAGTGGAACGAACGAAGGAGCGTGTGAGTCGAAGCTGGAGGCTTAGGTGCAAGCAAATTCTACTAATATATTTCGTACACACAATCAGCTGTTTAGTGGCCGTCGTGAGTGGAAAAATTTCCCAAGTAGTTTGTTGAAACTCTAAAACATATAAACTTAATTTTGGAAATTTTCTCGACTCACGTAAGCGGTTTAGCTGTGTGGTCGAATTGTTTCTTCTATGTATGTGTTAATTGTAGTTTGTTCAATTGATAATGAAAGTTAATTAACACAGTCAAAACATCGTGAATTATTTTATTTATTCCTAAAATGTTCTAACAAAAACCACAGTAAATTAGAAAACAATTTTTTTTAAATAGAACTTTGAGATTACTCCATTCTTGGGTAAAGATTGGGCCATCGATCACAACAATATTTATGCGCATCAGATTCATCAATAACAAAAGTTTAGTTTAAACAAAATCGAAACAACAATCAAATCTGTCAGACACAATGCTGCTATGAAAACAATATGTCATGTCATCCATTGTAACGTTCACAGAACGAGACGGGGCGCGTCAATTTGATTTTATATTGTATTTTATACAAGGTTTGTATTTTATTTGCAAATCGATAGTGCGCACAGTACGAAACTTAAACTTTATAATCCCATGAAATGAATACAAGTTATCTTTCCAAATCCAGAAATAATAAATCGTGAAAATAAAGCACTGTTTAGTCTATAAAAAGAAAACTTGCCATGGTTTAGTCGCACGCATTTGTCATTGTCATGAAACGCTAATCAGCGAATTTCCAAAGGAAAGACCAAGTATTGCAGCTACCCTTATGGTGAGACAAGAGCGACCAGAGCGGCCGAGTGATTTTTGAATTAAAAAAACAAATTAATGTAAACGCATCGGAGCCTTCTACTTCTACGACCGTAGCGACGCGACAGGAGCTGTTGATGCGACCGAGTTTTGCAATTTCAAACCAGTTTGTCTTTTGTCGCGGCGGTAGCTCGTGTCGCGTCGCTCCTGACGCTCTTGTAGCTCGTGTCGCCCGTGTCGCGTCACTCGTGTAGCCCACCATATCGCGTCGCTCCTGTCGCTCGTGTAGCCCGTGTCGAGTCGCTCGTGTAGCCCGTGTCGCATCACTCCTGTCGCTCGTGTAGCCCTTGTCGCGCACGTAGTACGCGTTAACGATACGGACGGCACCACCAATGTCAGCGGTCTGGGATTAGATGCAAGTATTGCGGTGCAGTAACAATGCAATCGAATGTTTCAATTGTCATTCTCGTGTAGTTACGAAATAATTACTGCCGCAATCTTCTGTTAACGTGATGGAACTCACCATCCACGAGCCTTGTTTTATAAATAACATTTCTTTCACGTCGTCCAATAATCGTCTTCCTTTTTAAATAAGCATACTTCAACACCGAACTGTCCAAAAGCAGCAACTTATGTCTTTCCACTTTAGAGAACACGGTGAAAGTGGCCAGCTCAAGGAGATGACCGCCGATGTCCCCCGCATCGCCAGTCCACGTAGAACACAATAATCTACCTAATGCTGCTTGAATGTATGGCCCATGTCGTTTCGGTCGCTTGCATCGCGTCGTTCTTGTCGCCCACGTAGGAATGGGCGTAAGGTCGGGAGTAGTAAATTAGCACCGATTATGGCACGCGGAACACGTTTTACTGTGTCATTAAAAAATGTATATATTTATATTATGTGTTCCCACTCCAATGGCCGCATTTTAAGTACGATTTGGTCCAAAATTAGTACACACGTTTTTCGTCACTTTTACGATAAATAGTAAACGTATTTATTGTGAGATTTTATGTTCAGGTTTTATTTTGTCTAAGTTACTTTCTCACAAGTCAAGCTCATTAGTTATTTATATATATATATATATATATATATATATATATATAGGCCTATGTATATATGTGTTCGCACTCTAGCGGCCGCATTTTAAGTCAGATTTCGTTCAAATTTGGATCACATGTTGGTTGTCTACGTCGCTCGGACGAATCCGTTAGCCAAAAAGATCTAACAACCGGAAGACCGTTTCTGACCGTAGATAACTATGTTTTTAGATTTTTCGTAGGTCTACTAGAGTGACAATTTTAAGTGGTTTATCTGGAACAATAAGTGTAGGATATTATTCTATATATATTGTATTTGTTGTCAACTGTAGTGTCTGGTTTTACTTTACCTTTTATATGGCTACATGTTTCACTGCCAAAGGCAGCATCATCAGGCCAGCTACCTATGTCCACTCAAACAATTATACATACACAACACTTAACATATATTTTTTCGTACTTTGGTGGTACAAGTCACACACATATAATATGTCAAAACAATAATAATTTAACTTTACTTTTGAAAATTTCTTCATTCTAGTGTGTCACTTTCTACAAAACTTAATTTGAAAAGTAAAGGTGTTGCTCTGTTCAATTCTTATCAGATTGTACCTTGTGCCCTACTAGATTTTCTTATGTCTGATTCTATTTTGTTGGCTGTAGTGTATCAGAACACAAAGGCAATTGGAAGCAAAATTAAATTTTCCATTTAAGATTTTTTCTGGATTGATTTTGTGGTGTTTATAATTCTCATATTCTTCAATGAAGTCCATGGTGTGGCCTTTATTTATTTAATGTTTCACTGACATTTTCTCTTCTATGCTGGTGTAAGTATGTAGATTGTCAATTAAATGTTCTGTGAATGCTGAGTTTGTAGTTCTATTGTTTCTGCTGCTGGGTATATGCTCTTTAAATCTTTCTCTAAATGTTCTGCCAGTTTGTCCGATGCAATACTTATCACAATCACTACAATTTAGTTTGTATTTGTCACTGGTGTTGTACAGGTCTTGGTTATTTTTCTCTGGTTATAAAGTTGTGATAAACTTTTTCTTGTTCTGTATTCAATGTTGTATTTCTTGAAAGAGTTGCAGACTTGTTGATCAAACATTGGCGTGTATTGCATTGGAATGTATTTTATCTTTTACTTTCTCACTATACTAGTATAGAGAAAGTATAGTGATCGAAAAAAATCGATGTTGAGATTGTTGAGGAAATATCCGTTTTGGGACCCCCTGAGTCCATAAAAGTGGTTTTTACAAAATGTCTGTCTGTCTGTATGTATACAATGCTAGAGCGAAAACTATTCGATCGATTTCAAACAAATTTGCACCAAACATGTCAAGTAGGCCTGTATAGATGCACAAAAAGCGGTTTTAAAAAATTTTGAAAGAAAATCCCCCAAAAATCAGTTAATATTTTTTATAAAAGAAAACGGCTCTACCGATTTTTTTAAAAAATTTCCTATTTGTAGCCTTTAATGTACCCTACCATATGCATAAACCGCATCTTTCTAAAAATTATCGTTTAGCTAATAATAATAATAATAATAACTGATTTTTGGGGTTTTTTGGCCATAAAGGTGGTTGTTTTTCAAACTTTTCAAAACCTTTTTTCGCACATCTATAAATGCCTAATTGACGTTTTTGGTTCAAATTTGTTCGAAATCGATCAAATAGTTTTCTCTCTAGATAATAATAATAATATTTATTAGTTAACTCCAACTTTAATAAAAAATCACCTCTCCTACCTCACCCTATAAGTCACAGTGAATCTGTTTAATTCTTTAAATATGTTTGTGTTAAAGTATGTGCCAGTTCCTGGTACCGTTTATTTGTTGTTTTTATTGCAGGGTAGAGGTTTGCTATGGTTTTCAATTATGGATATTATTCTACACGACCTTATACGACGCTTGGTTCCCCCAAAATTTATTAAAACGTAAAATACTATATAGGTACAAGGTTAAAATCCACGCGGTTGATTTTACCGTGGGGCCATCTTCTAATCCGGGGCCGACGGCGGAGTTTGTACTCTGCGAGCGAAGCGAAACAGTCCATAACCCGAGTCCACACTCGCAATGTTTGAGCTGGGGCTGGAGGCCGAGGTTCAAACCGATTCTACTAATATATTTCGTAAACACAGGCATAGTGAATGCCCTCGTGAGAAGACCAATTTCCCAAATCGTTAGTTGAGACTCTAAAACATATAAATTTAATTTTTGGAAGGTATGCATCGCTGCAGATATAAATTGATTTTGAAGGCGTGGTAGATCAGACGAAAATTGAAACGCTTCCTTTTTTCCGACATCAACCGGCTGTTTACTCCCTCGTTCAAAAGCGTCATACGCACTCTACACGCATGCGCAGTGTTTACTGTAGATTTTCTCTGACAACGGTAGCATAATGGCCTGATCGAAACGGGAATTGAAACGGTACCCCATCTCCGAGTCAAATTGGCTGTTAAAAAGATAGAGAAGGAGAATAATGTTTACACATGGACGCGTGTACTGAGTTAATACGTAGCATAGGAAACCGTTAGACGCTTTCGTGTTGTACTATGCATTAGCTGATCACGTTTTAATATTTATAAAAATTTTGTTTAAAAACTATAGTTAATAGACGAAATCAGCTGTTGTATGTTTGAATCATTGTTTATTGTTTTCAATTACTTTTGTTTATTTCATTCTTCAAGATAAACTAATAATTCGACCACGCAGCTGGACCTCTGACGTGAGTTCAGCAAATTTCCGAAATTAAGTTTACATGCCTATGTTTTAGGGTTTCAACCGACAATTTGGGAAATAGGTGCTATTCACGACGGTGCTGAATAGCTGCAAAATGGTTCGCACGCCATTCCGCATATTGGGAGTATCTTCAACACACAAAGCATTGCGTCCATCGCACGTCAAACCCACGGTATAATCCACCACTTGGCTTTGAACCGGACACTTGTATGGTATTTTACGTTTTGATCGATTTTGAGGGAACCAAGCGAGCTATAAGGTCGCGTAAAAAAAACAAAATGTGCAGAATAACATCCTACATTTATATTTGTAGAAAAAACTCAAACACAAATTCATTCTCGTAGGAAAAATCTCAAAAAATAGTTACTTCCTGACAAAAAAACGTGCTTCCGATTGTTGGATTTTGTTAGCTAACGAACTCGTCTCAGCGACGTAGACAACCAACATGTGTACCAAATTTTAACCAAATCGGACTTAAAATGCAGCCGCTAGAGTGCGAACACATAATATACATAGGCCTATATATACATACATATATATATATATATAAATAACTAATGAGCTTGACTTGTGAGAAAGTAACTTAGACAAAATAAAACCTGAACATAAAATCTCATAATAAATACGTTTACTAACCTCAAACGTGTGTTTGATGCACGGGTGTTTGAGTTATAGTTTAATTACTGTAGCCCGTGCATCACTGAGGATGGCGACATTGACGTTGAAACGCGTTTGAGGTTAGTAAACGTATTTATTGTGAGATTTTGTGTTCAGGTTTTATTTTATCTATATATATATATGATTTTTAATGACACCCCAAAACGTGTTCTGGGGACCATGGACGGTGCTCATTTGCTACTCCCGACCTTGGGTCTTACCATAAGGACCACTGCAATAGCTCATTTTTTTCTATGGGAATTCACTAATTAGGCCTACAAACAAGAAACTGAAATGCATATAATCAATTGTTTCTAATGCTTAAGTAGTTACAGTTTCACGCATTTTTTTTACAAAAATTAATTCATCAATAATGGCTGTATTAGTTTTTGAAGCTCGTTCAAGTAGTAATGTTGCTTAAGTAATTTTTCACTCAGCCACTCTCCTGAATGGCGTAAAACATAACAATTTGTAACATTCGCTGCATTAGCGAAGTGGAATCCACATTACGTTCGCAAAGTTTTGACAATAAACGATGTACTTTGTCTAAGTCTTTCTTCGCTTCGCTCGTTCCATTCTCTGAACTTTGTTCCCATTTATCTTCAACTATAATTTAGTACCTAAGAGCTTACAATTACAAACTATGATTTGTTAAATGGTTTAGTGATTAGGCGAGACCTTTGCATGCTGCTCACGTCAAATCTTCTGTTAGCTCAGCTCGTATGACTGTGCGGGAGATAATGCAACGTTTATTTGTTCAATAAGTTTAAGTTAAAGAAGAATAACTATAATTTATACCATACTATCTGACCCGTACGGCGTTGCCCGTGGTGGTTGGTATTTTCAGTATTTTTAACGTAATTGTATTCTATTTAAGTGTTTAGTCAATGAGTGGTATTTGGCTATTATATATATAGATCTTAAATAATAAAAGCACTATTGTCATAATAACAAAAGATCTGAAATTATGATTTTAGTAACTTTAATCCCCACAAACCCCTCCTAAAATTTTGAAAATTTTCATACCCTTTCTTAGTGAGCACCTATGGCCCTAGAGGAAGCTACATACCAAATTTCATTCCAATCCGTTATGTAGTTTTGAATAAATCGTGATTTAATAACTTTGGTCCCCCCAAACCCCCCTAAAATTTCGAATTTTTTAAACCCTTTCTTAGCGAGCGCCTATGGCCATAGAGGAAGTTACATATCAAATTTCATTCCAATCTGTTCGGTAATTTTTGAGAAATCGTGATTTAGTAATTTTTACCCCCAAACCCCCTAAAATTTCCAATTTTTTAAAACCCTTTTTTAGTGAACACTTTTGGTCCTAGAGGAACTTACATATCAAATTTCATTCCAATCTGTTCGGTAATTTTGGAGAAATCGTGATTTAGTAATTTTTACCTCCAAACCCCCCTAAAATTTCCAATTTTTTAAAACCCTTTTTTAGTGAACACTTATGGTCCTAGAGGAAGCTACATACCAAATTTCATTCCAATCCGTTCGGTAGTTTTGAAGAAATTGTTTTTTAATAACTTTGATCCCCCCAAAACCCCCATAAAATTTCGAATTTTTCAAACCCTTTTTTAGTGAACACTTATGGTCCTAGAGGAAGCTACATACCAAATTTAATTTCAATCCGGTCGGTAGTTTTGAAGAAATCGTTTTTTAATAACTTTGATCCCCCCAAACCTCCCCCCTAAATTTTCGAATTTTTTAAACCCTTTTTTAGTGAGCGCCTATGGCCCTTGAGGAAGCTACATACCTAATTTCATTTTAATCCGTTCGGTAGTTTTGAAGAAATCGTTTTTTAATAACTTTGATCCCCCCAAAAATTTCTAATTTTTTCAAATCCTTTCTTAGTGAGCACCTATGGCCCTAGAGGAAGCTACATACCAAATTTAATTTCAATCCGTGCGGTAGTTTTTTGAGAAATCGTGATGAGTGTGTCAGTGAGTGAGTGAGTGGTATTCCGCTTTTATATATATAGATTGTTAGTCTCCTGAGCTGTAATAGTAATTTAAAATATGTTACTTACCTTAGGTACCACCAACAGTTCTGTAATCTTTTTTCGGCGACAACCGGTATCGGAAGCTTATACTTCCATTGTCGAGAAACACGAATCCTAAGTGACAAAAAAACACCCCTAACATTAAATGGAACACACTTGTCTGATATGAATAAACAAATAAAACACGTCACACTGCGAGCACACTGCTAGCCTTCTATATATATTTTAGAAAACAAAAACTCCAAAAGAAAGGAATTCATTTTAAGGCTCTTCTTTACCTTGAAGAAAACTCCCGAGTGTACAGTATGATTTCAATGCAAAAGGCCTGACTCAAGCCGCAAAATCGTTGAAACATGCATTCGTAATACCGTG
>JAGFPH010020535.1:3112-14137 GCA_018207615.1 Philaenus spumarius | reverse complement strand
AAACTCCAATTCTTATAGGATCACGTGTTTGTCACAATCGGTTTGCTCCAGAACGAAAATGTATCGCAATCGAATTTCATTTTATAAAGCACGCTAGTGTGCCCATATTTCAATAATTAGAACTCAAAACATACTATACGTTCTTGTTGGGGGGATATACTGCATATGTTTTATGATAATGTATTATCTACGCTATCGTTTGAGATGGTGATTGTGTATGTCGTTTTTAATGCGTTCTCGAAATTGTTGATCAAAAGCTGATTCCTCCGAAATACTGCTACTACAATTAATTGTAGGTGCAATTTACAAGGAAACTATATAGGATGCAATTTTCGGGGAAAGTTTACGAAAAACATGTACAGCGTAGCATACAAAAATAAATTTGGATCTACTGTGTATAGTTTACCTGTAAATTGCCTCTATCACCAATACTGACGGAAATAGAGCGCGATTGAGCACTATTGTCAAGAATATCTTGACATCCACATATCTCAATTTTAAAATCAATATTTTGATTTCCTCGAATAAAATCATTTTAAACTATACCCATTACTGTTCCATTTAAATGTGTACTTAATGGGGGTATTTAATTTTAGTCCGCATTTACTTTATCTATACTTATAAAAGTCAAATACCATTGACTCATCACAGTTTCTCCAAAACCACGAGGCCTACAAACATGAAATTTGGCACTAATACTCTTTATAGGCTCTAGACGCGCACTAAGAAAGGGTTTCCGAAAATTCGAAATTTTAGGGGGGTTTTGGGGGGACAAAGTTACTAAATCATGATTTCTCAAAACCTACCGAACGGATTGGAATGAAATTTGGTATGTTGCTTCATCTCGGGCCATAGATGCTCGCTACGAAACGGTTTTAAAAAAATCGAAATTTTAGGTGGGGGGTTTTGGGTGTGTCAAATTTACTAAGTCACGATCTCTCCAAAACTACCAAAAGGATTGGAATGAAATTTGGTATGTAGCTTCCTCTAGGGCCATAAGTGCTCGCTAAGAGAGGGTTTAAAAAAATTCGAAATTTTAAGTTGGGTTTGGGGGGGGGGGGTAATTTACTAAAAAAAACAACCAAAGGGTTGGGATGAAATTTTCTATGTAGGTTCTTCTAGAGCCCTAGGTGCTCGCTAAAGAAGGTTTTTTAAAAAATCTAAATTTTAGGGGGGGTTTGGGGTTGTCAAAGTTACTAAAAAGAAACACCGAACGGATTGGAATGCAATTTATTATGTAGCTTGGCCCTAGGTGCACGCTAAGAAAGAGTTTTTTTTTTAATCGAAATTTTAGGGAAGGTTTGTGGGGAGGGGGTCTAAGTTACTAAAAATCCCATAAGAAATACATAGTGTAATATACTTATTGATATAATATATTTTTTGTTAATATAAATTTAACTTTGATTTGTCTACCCGTGCAAAGCCGAGTCGGGCCAGTTAGTATAATATATATATATATAAAAAAAAAAAAAAAAACAGTTCGTATTATTACCTGCGTGATATCAACTCATGTGTTCAAGCCTCACCTCTGTTGGATCAGCTGGTATCCCATTAACATATGCATATCCAGTATCGTGTACCGTGTATTAATTAGCCATTTTATGTTTACAATCCTGCATTGGCAATGTGCCAACATTATACGACCATGCTCTACACTTTAAGTGGGTAATAACGTTACAATTATAGTATCCTGATGCACAGCCTCCTATATCGTATTCTTTATGTGTATATAATACCAAAAAAACATATATGTGAAAAACAAGGTCAAGCCCCCATCGAAAAAGTGTTACACCACAAAAGAATTGAGATCTAAAATATGACGAAGTTTAGCAGAAAGTTTGTTCATGTGTTTCCACGCTAGCCGCCCTCTAGTCTACCTAATTCAAAGCCTACACTGATTCCGACAGTTTATCCTTGCGAAGGATTTTTTGTTTTGATCATGAAACGTGTTTCCTCCAGAGATTCATAAGAAAGAACAAATTCGAGATTTAACATCGAAGGCAGTTTAAAAATTATAATACAGATGCTACTGGCTAGCTAGTTGGTCACGTGATTTACTATAGTAAAATTCAACTCAGAGTGAGGCGGAAGTTCAAGCCTACGGGAACAGCACGGTCGACTGGTTTCCGCTCCACACCTACCTGAATTTTACTTTTTTATAGTAGCGTATGCAAACTTTTTTTCTAACAAGAAAATATAAAAATAAATCACATAACGTTGTGTATCGCGGTCGTCAGTTTATTTTGATACCAAATTTGAAGTAAATCGGTAAATGTCGAGTAATTAAATGGCATAGCTTTTAATGTAACTAAGAACTATTTAATTACTCAACATTTACCGATTTACTTCAAATTTGGTATCAAAATAAACTGACGACCGCGATACACAACGTTATGTGATTTATTTTTATATTTTCTTGTTATAAAAAAAGTTTGCATACGCTACTATAAAAAAGTAAAATTCAGGTAGGTGTGGAGCGGAAACCAGTCGACCGTGCTGACCCTCCGTAGGCTTGAACTTCCGCCTCACTCTGAGTTGAATTTTACTATAGCGCGCTACTGTTAATGTAGCTGCTAGTCAAGGCCGTAGCCAGGTGGGGGTTTAGGGGGGTCAGACCCCCCCCCGAAATCCCGAATTTTAGCAGTAAAAATTAATACTAGGTTTAAAAAGTGCAAATTAAATTATAAAATAGACAACACAACAGAGGATCCAACAACATATTTTACATCATTGTGCATTGCATGCATACTGATATTTATATTTGCTAGATTAAACTACAACGTACAATGCACACGGATGCCGTAGGTTACAGCCTTACTCTCTTGTGAGCTTGATTTTTTTTTTTTAACGTCCTGCTGTTTTGCACTTAAGGCTAATAAAGACAGTTTTACGTTGAAACCGAACCACAGCCAACGATGTCTGTTATAAGAAACCATTTAGAAAATTACTCGGGGTCAATGGGAATTGAACCCGGAACTTTTCCATTGATGGTGGCCATGACGATTGATAAAGCTCTGACGCCTTAACAACCACAGCCATCGTGCCTTATTGTGAGCTTGATCTGATCTATTAAATAAGAAACCTATGAAGGTTCAACAAAAATACTTTACTCTAACACACATACTCTGTGTCGCATTGTGTATTGAAAATACTTCCAATACGGAAGTTGTCGTGCGAAGCACGCAATGCCCTGAGTATTTAAAATGCTCGCAATACTGGGGTGGGCATGCGAAGCACGTAATGCTCTGTGTATTGCAAATACTCCCACTACGGGGGTTGGCGTGCGAAGCAAGCAATGCATTGTGTATTGAAAATTCTTCCAATACAGGGGGTGGCGTGCGAAGCAGTGCTTCCTTAGCAGTGAACGTGTTAAAAGGATTTAAATTCAAATCCCCGGACCTGATCCCCCACCCCCTCCGAAATGTTTTCCTGACTACGGCCTAGCTGCTAGTGTCTATGTCGCATCGGCTACCTACCGTAGTAGCCATTACTTTTATAACTGCTATAATAGTAAACTTAGCTAAGTGTGACACAGCCTTAAGTGCATATCGAATCCGCTGTGCCAGCCGCCATCCTAATAGACAGTACACTCATTAACGCATGCACATCTAGTATCCCATTATGTAGCTATTTTAAATTTACAATCCTGCATTGGCAATGAGTCAACAATAAAATCCAAACTTAACACTTTCTACACATAATAATATTGCAATTATTATAGTTCCTGACACAATCAGTATATTAAATTTAATAACTATTAATGTATTTATTTTATTTACATAATGATTACAGTAATACCGTTATCTTTTTAGTTTTTTAAGATTTTTTATTGGGATTGATCGGAAGATTTTGTAGATTTTTTATTGAATTGCCCTGACTTTAACAACTACTGTCATATATATATTATATATATATATATATATTTTTTTTTTTTTTTTTTATTTATTTACTTTATTAATAAGTGTATATTAAAATAAAGGCTAAGAAACTGATGTTACAAAGTCGAGTTGATCATTTGACCCTTTTATTCCTAAGCAAAAAGCATAAGCTTCCTTTTGTCGTTCAACTTATGGATGATTTTGTAAATACTATAACACACTTTTCCATGTAATCGTCCAGTTACCGGTTTGCAAAATTACATTGCTTGGTTCTCAGACCCAACAGTATTGCTCTTCCAACAGTATTAATAAATTGGTGTATTAATAAATTGACAGTAAAAAAAAAAACAGGCAGTCGTGGGACTGTCGTAAGAAGTGAAAACATTTTAGCTTCATATAGTTAACTTTATATTCGAGTTATTAAGAAGTATTTTTAATCAATGTATTAATGTTGTAATTGTTGAGATGCGACGGAGCCTTAAATAATTGTGGAGATAAGATAGAGCCTTAAATATTTGCGGAGATGCGTTGGAGCCTTAAATAGTTGAGGAGAAGCGACGGAGACAGCTATAAAAGTTTCACTTACCTCAACTAAGTCTTTTATGACATCTATGCAATTACTTATTTACATGAACGATGCCGGGTACGACAGCGATAAAAAGTTTTACTTATTTACTTGAACTAAGCCTGGTACGACAGCTATAACAATTTTTAATTATTTACATGTCTGAAGCCTAGTACGACAGCTGTAATAAACCTAAGTTTTTCTTATTTACCTGACCGAAGCCTGATACGACAGCTAAAATAATTTAAAACATTAATGACTTTGCTGACTTTGGTATTTAATATACATATAACACAAATATCATATATATATATACATACATACTATATCTCGAGCGGTGACGGTCGCGAGTTTGATGCTTTTTCCTCTCCCAATAAGAAGTGCTATGTAGTATATTCGCGTTGCGTACATACATATATATATATATATATATATAATACATACTATATCTCGAGTGGTAACGGTCGCGAATTCAATGCTTTTTCCCCAAGCAAAAAGTGCCCAACGCCGCTAAAGAAGTTTTCACTTCAAAAACATGTTCTGCTGCTTGACACTTGCCAGTTTTAGCCAGTACGGGACACGGCGGGTCCATAGGTGGTGGATAATGGAACAGCCCTAATAACTTAGGGTTAGGAACAATCCCTCGAACCCAAACTGGCTCTCCTAATAAAAAGAACATTAACTATTTTATAAACAAAATTCCAGCTTTTCACTAATTATATCCAACAAAGACCTATTTTCCCCCTTGACTTGGCTAAAAGAAATCATATTGTGTGTTTATCAGTGCAATGATAAATAACGGAAAATATACAATGTCATAATATATATATACAGTATATTGTTTATTTATTTACTTTGTTAATAAGTGTATATTAAAATAGAGGCTAAGAAACTGATATTACAAAGTAGAGTTGATCATTTGACCCCTTTATTCCTAAGACACTAAAGAATTTAAAAAAATTACAAAAATATTAACATAAAATAAAAAATATAAAAATAGCAGTTTTCCAGAATAACGCCTAGTGTACGAATCATCGAAACAACAAGTACGGCAGGTAGAGCGGGCTGCGGGTGTGAGGGTGTGTGCGCGTCGGGGTGCGAGGGTAACTTAATGATCTGGGACTCTTGAAGCTCCAGACAAACAATCAACCCAATTCCTTTGCTCGTTTGAAATAGCGAATATTTAGATTGTTTGAACTAACATTATGGTTTGAAAACAAATAAAAACAGCGACAGAATTATTGAAAGATTTCCTAGGAAGAGCTGCAGCGCCTTTAGTTTGGTTTAGACAACCATTTTTAAAGTAATAAATAATGGATCTCTATGCGCATGGACCAGGTTAATTGGTCTTTGGGAATATACTTCTATTGGCTAATTTATATTCAAATATTAAATTTTAGCCCCAATATATTCCGAGAATAAGTTAAAACTTTGCTCAGCAACTGATTTACTTCTTGATTCTTAAATAGTTTCGCCCGTTTCTTTTTCGTCGTCTATAGTTTGTCCAAACAGCCATGCGCTCTGAACCATAAAATCGACCCTCGCTCCCACACGCGCAGACACACTAACACGGCCTACCTGCTTAATAGTTCCCCTAAGAATCACCAACTAGAGTAAAACTAAGAGTAAAATTATCACGTGCATCTATACTATGCCTTCCAATGTTAATATAAGCCAAAAAACTATTTTTATAAAAATGTAACTTACTACGCCAATACGGAAGTTACTTTAAAATGAAGCTAAATAAATTTCCAAACAAGACGGTAGTAAACAAAAATTACAAAAACCACTTAACAATATACTACACAAATTTAGATTAATGGTTTGTAAACCTTTATAAATAATACAGTAAACCTGTTGTTTGCTTTTACCTAATCTAAAAAAAAACTGGTAGTTGTGAAGAATTGTAAAAAAACCGGATTCTAATAATTAGCCCAATTGGTGTTTCGGTTCATTGTAGGCCTAACCTAAAATTATGTTCAGTTTTTGATCCAAATCAGCTGTTTTATATATAATAGGTATGTAACAACCAATGTTTGTATTGAATTAAAATATAGTAAGCATTTTTCGTTAATTTTTGTTTGTGTTTGTTTTTAGTTTGTCTATGTAACCTCAAAAAGCTTATACTCTTCAAATTTGCTAAGTAATGTTGCTACGGTAATGAATGTAAACAAACATTAAGTGTTGCTATGCTTTTTATACGAACAGCTGTTTTTGTGCCACTGATAAAATCAAAACAAATCTTTCTTCCATAAGATTAACATTGA
Organism: Philaenus spumarius; assembly: GCA_018207615.1. Taxonomy (NCBI): domain Eukaryota; kingdom Metazoa; phylum Arthropoda; class Insecta; order Hemiptera; family Aphrophoridae; genus Philaenus; species Philaenus spumarius. The sequence goes on along the minus strand of JAGFPH010020535.1, from coordinate 7,427 downwards.
AACTTTGAAGTCCAGTGGGACACAGCCCTAATGTCCGAGGACTTTGGTAAATGGCCTAAAACCTTCCCAGGGTTAACCTGTGTTACTTGCAACATTTCAAACCAATCGGATGGACGGTTAAGGTAACGCATAAAGGACAAACAGAAGACAGACAGACATACGGTACATTGGATTTTATATATATAGATTTTATTGATTTATTAGTTATTATACAGTAACATTGCAAAATTAATAGGTAATTATTTTTATTTTACTCTTACATACGTTCACTGTTATATTGATTCTGATTTAGTTTCATTGTTTTCTGCATACGTTTGAAATCACTACTAGAATTACTGTAATTATGTTATTGTGATCGTGCTAATTCAAATAAAATGTCTATAACCATTTTTCAGAAGTAAAATTTATGACTTTGTAACCTACTGACCATAAAAAGGCTTAGAGTTGTCACAATTATAACATGTTTGGACTCATTTTGCGAGGAATAATATTTAGAATTTAATAATTAGAGTAAAAATTAAGTAAAGTTAAAAGTTAGAAAAATTTGATTTTGTAGCACAAGGGCTAGTTGGTGATTCGTAGGAGAACCGTTAAGCAGGTAGGCCGTGTGAGTGTGTCTGCGCGTGCGGGAGCGAGGTCGATTTTATGGTTCAGAGCGCATGGCTGTTTGGACAAACTATAATACTCGTTTTAACAGAGGATAATCGCTCATAAATATGTCTACGTACCACCTTTTCCTCAATCTAGCCGCTTAATTAATCACTAAATGTGTTAGTTATTTTATTTCGATACTTCGCCAATATCTAGTTCAGGAACGAATACTATATTTTTATTTACTCGCCCTCAGAGTTCAAGCAGGGTCGTTGGTCTAAGCTCGTAAACACGTATAGAAAAGTTTAACGAGCTTGTTTTATGATTTTTTTTTTTATGTTTTACCGTTCCAACAAGACGAAGCATAAAAATCGCAATAAAAATCATTACCTTGTGCATCGGATAGGCTGTCTGTGTTTATAGCATGTGCAATGTAGTACGTAGGACGACAGTCAGACTGCGTTAACGAAGTAAATAGCGACAAATTATGGTTTTACTAATAGTTAGAGCTAACTGTATCATAGTTGAGACTTTCTGGTTGAAATTATTTTAGAAAATATATTTACTACTAAGATTATACCTATATACTAATTTTATAATTTTTAAAAGTATTTCATATATTCCAGCAATCAAAACTGAAAATTTTTACTATAAAAATAGAGCTAAAACTGTGTTTGGGAGCCGTCACTTCTATGCACTTGTTCCCACCTCCAACAGATAATTTATTTATACAATTGATATTGTTACGAATTAGATAGTTAGTTCAAATGTTCCTAGTGTTTACTAAATCTAAATTAATACGTATTGCAGATAAAAACCCAAAACGTTTTATTACAGTATTATTGTCTTTTCCGTATGAGTGAAGTGCGTCGTTAGTAGAAGAAACATATAGGCTACCTCTTAAAAAAACTACTTTATATTTTATAAGTAATACAACTCATTATCATTTACAACCTTATTAAAGAAAACATAATAACCATGTCACTCACAGTAATTCATAAATCACTAAAACACAACAAAATTAGTCTGTAACTTTAATAAGAAATGCAAATTTCTACCCGACTGAGAAAAGACGACGTCTGTCGCAACTGTAAGTGTTTAAAAAGTTTTAGTGGCAGCTGTTTTTAATAACTTCAGTGGTGAATGAATTTAGTCTTTTTCTATACCATAGGCCTATATCAAATTTTACTAATAAAATGTGAATTTCAAAATTTTCTGCAGATGTTAAAACTGTAGAACTATACAAATAAGCTTATATTTTGGACAAAACCATATTTATAATATTAGCGTAGGTATGACCTGAATTAAACAAATAGCTTCAGTTTCCTCACTCCGGGAATGTATCCAAGAGGGGAAGTAAAGTGGGGCCCCCCACGCTTTATTTGTTGTGTCTAACGTCATCAGTACAACCTCAATACAAAAAATAGACCTCTGTTCTTCACTGTACACCCTAGTTTGTCAAATATTTTGCACATGTGTTAAAAATTATGAGAATGCGTTCTTGGAATCGACAAATAAAGAGAGCAGGAAGGCAGGAAGTATTTCCTGAGATACCCTTCCACTTACATCCTATTTACTTTTCCCACAACATTTTCGTATGTGTATTTACTAACTTTCACCAAACTGGCGACTATTAATACAGTCAATGTTAAAAGAATACAAAACCTAAAACTTTAAATACAGTACGATTAAAGCAAGATAGTATTATGGAGTCACTGTAGTGGACCTACGGAACAGCCAGGATCGCGCCAAATCAATGTCAAACATGCACAAAATGTATTCATTACAGGAATTACCTTCCTCCTGACTAAACAAAGGGTCGTACAGAAAATTGTTTCAAATAAAAACGTTAATTCCACTAATTATCAACAACTTTCTCGCAAAAAGTTTTCTTTTTGAATAAAAATACAAAAATTTCTCGCTTTGAACACTTGTTGTCATCACTTTTATTTGATAAAGAAAACTTTGTAAAATTGTGCATCACAGTTATAACATTTTATAATTTTTTTATGAAACAAAACCTTATTTATTTATAGATATTTGTCATAGTTTTCGCTAAAAGGTGAAATACTTTTTTATATAAATGTTATAAGCAAGTAGGTAACGTTATAAGAATGCGAAACGCTGTCCATTTTCTCAGTTAAGACCTATTTTTTTGTGGAATTGGTTGTACCGCCAAGGAAGGTTTAAGGGTCTGCTGTAGTGGCGGCCATCTTGGATTTTTATCCCATAAGAGCAATGTTAAATTTCAAACCATTTATTTCGTTTACTTTTTATCATAAAATTGTTTGCAAGGTCTCATTTTAAGCACACACACAATACGCATCCGTCTTGCAATTTACATTTTTTTAATGCTTTTGATTTCTTATGTAATTGACATTTTGTAAGTACAAAGTTTGATTTTTTTCCTAACACAATAAAAAATTAATAATGAAAAATAATTTGCAAGCCGGATCCGAAATTTTATAAAGAACTAGCTGACCCGGCAAACGTTGTTTTGCCATATAAATAATTTTCAAGTAATTTCTAGTGTAGACAAAAAATATCTTAATTATTGTAAGTGTGTAAGAATGTGGTATATGCGTGAAATAGGCATGGAGCGCTGTGAACGATGAGGGAATATATAAATAACAAAAGGCAAACATTATTTTTAAGTTATTATAATTTATTCCCCCCCACCCCCCTTAGGGGTTGGTGATAAAAGGGTAAAATTTTAGGGTTGTATATATTTTTTAATGCGACATAATAAAAAAAATAAAGATATTAAAAAAATGTCTAAAAATTAAAGAAAAATGTTAAGGGTGGACAACCCTTATCACTAAGGGGTATGAAAAATAGATGTTAGCCGATTCTCAGACCTACTCAATATACTCACAAAATTTCATGAGAATCGGTCAAGCCGTTTCGGAGGAGTACGGGAACGAACATTTTGACACGAGAATTTTATATATAAGATGTTCAGTTTTTTTTTTCAACACTCAATTACAAAAGATAGACTTATCAAATGGTTTGAAATGAGGCAATGTCAAAGCGTTCAGCTGCAAGAAATTACACTGTTTAGATAGGGATACAGTAAGAAGCTGTGGCGTTTCCGGTTGCTTTCTCGTTTACTGGAGCAGACCCTTAAGAAGAAGTAGAAGGGATGACACGCCCATTAGGCCAAACACCCGGTAAAAATTTACTTTAACTTGTCAATCGATTTCTAAGGGAATTTGATATACCATGAAAGAACACACCTAACTGATGGTAGAAACAACAAAAATTTGCCCGGCAAATAATATTTGTAGGAGTTATGAAAGAAATAAAACTTGAAATTGTATAGGTTAAGTTTCGACTTTTCCGCGATATTTGACGTAATTATAACAAAATAAATCACTTCACAAACACCAAACATGTAAGAATTAAATAAACTAAACAATATGAACCCCAAAAGTATCCACGAAGCAAGAAAATATGAAAATAATGTAACATACATAATTACGTAAACAAATGCATCAAACAATAGGAAGTACCGTTTAACTGCGTATTTAAAATGGAAATTAATCAACGTTGCCAAATCGAACAATAGGTTATTGTACTAATTAAGGTGTGTATAAATCAAGGTAACTAGATAGTAAAGGTTGCCTCATTTGAGAAATAATATTTCGTCGTATTATCACTTTATATAATTAGAATACAAAAAAAAAACTAGAGGACTTACCTAAACTGTTTAGTCACAGTATTT
>JAGFPH010020533.1:1340-14140 GCA_018207615.1 Philaenus spumarius | reverse complement strand
ATAAAATAATTAGGTTTGCTTTAAAAATAAAGAACATTTTTTTAAAGTTGGAGTGCCCCCTTAATGAAGTAATTTTTCCTAATAAAAATGCAGAATGCCAATGAATATTCTTATGTTGTGTAACAGTCATAACGATTGCCAACGTAATTATGGGAAGCATCTTTCTTATAATTATATAATGTATACATGATTGTTTGCCTCCTGAACTGTAATTAGTAATAAACTAGGTTACATACCTTGTGTACCGTCAACAGTTCTGTCCTGTAATTAGCGACGACCGGTTTCGGAAGCTTACTCTATGCTTCCATTGTCTAGTCATAAGAAACACGAAACACAAATAACAAAAAGCACACCTAACATTAAATAAAACATGTCCAACATTAATAAATAAAAAACAAAAAACACGCGACACACTTCGAGCATGCTGGCCAGCCGGTAGTTCGGAACTAACCTCCACGTCTAATTAAAGGACAGAACTGTTGACGGTACGTAAGGTATGTAATCTAGTTTATTATATAATGTATCTCAGTTTAATGCTATTCCTGATTTCAATTAATGTACACGCGTGTGTAAAGTCACTAGATAGTTTAACTTATTAAATTACGAAAACAGCTAATTTCCATACGTTAAAAACTTTAAAATAGTTTTGAACTTAAACAAAACTTTCTATTTAACAAACAGGCATTATGCCCACTTCACACTTCGTTACTCACTTCACATTGTTGCATGGGCTCAGCTTTGAGATAAAGTCGTCGTCAAGGGTAGTAACTGCACGCATTTCCCTACACCTGATCTCAAGCATTTGCTATTGTACTCTCCAAGGACTTCATTGGCTGACAGAATGAATGTACGAGGGTGCTTACGTCCTGGCAAACTGATCCTTTCCTATTTACATCTTCTAATATATGTTCCTATGTCTAATTTAATAAGTTTTGTCGTACAAATAGTACAAAGAAAATATACTTGAAGAGAGGAAAAATTTAAACTCATCTATACTAATATTATAAAGAGGTAAAATTTGTTCATTTATGTGTAGAAGGTAATCTCTGGAACTACTGAACTGATTGAAAAAAATAGTTTTACCAGTAAAAAAGCTACACTATCCTTGAGTAACATAGCCTATAAAATAATTTATTTTGATAAAAACATTTTTATTTAGATATTTGTAAATTTATTCGGAAACAATTCTTAGGTTAGGCCTAGACTGATGAACCAACACATATTTCTTGAATGTATTTACATTTATTACCATAGCAACCAATTGAATAAAATAACAGATAAAACAGCTGTTTGCTCTAATATTTCCATTAACAGCTTATTTCAAACTTTGAAGCAATTATTTTGTATTTCTAACTTATAGGTTAGGTTTTTATTAAAATGTAGATCTGAGCCTTGCTGATTATTTTAACCATTATTATAACTGTTGTTATAAAATGTACGAAATTATTTGATTTGAACATTTAACATTATTTACCATCTTAGATTTGGGGTTATTATTAATCCTACACCTTTATTGTAAATAAAATAAAACACGATTATGTGTATAGGAGGTTCCAACGGGGTTGGCCTGCCGATCAAACTGTAATTCACTAAACTGCAAAATAAGCAGTTACAAATCAATAACAATAATAAAACATCACAATATTCTCAGTTCGAAGTTTTTATTTCGTAATAATGGATTATTCGGACAGTTTTGTCATCATTTGTGTGTTAAAATTACAAAATGATTTATACCTAGGTCTATTGATATAGTTTGAACGTCTAACGTCTACCTAATTAAAAGGGAGCAACACACTCATTTACTAATATTTAATGTATAATGTCTAACAGTCGTCTTTTGCTTTTTATAAAAAAAGGGATAACGATTTCCTTCTTTTTTGCTACAGAGTTATCAAGATTCAAGTTATACAAAATAAGTAAAATTACTAAATTTTAGATAACATCAGACAATATTATTTAAAATTACTATACAAATATTGTTATGATTTTAGAAAGTGCTCAGAATACTATATAAATTTATCTTCTATAACTCAAATAAGAACTGTAAGGCCTACTTTAAAAAATAACATTATAACTCTTTTAGTGAAACTTTAGATAAAGTATATAAAGCGATATAGATAAAGTATAAAGCAAATAATGTAGAATGTAAAAAAGTATTGAAGCAGTTTTACATAAGCAACGGTAATACTGCTTGATAATATTAACTTGACACACTTCGATACTTAATAGAATTACCCTTACATAATAAGCTAGTGTGTTAATGAGTTGGGTGTACATGTGCAATTTGTTTCAGTACCTTATGTGGAAAAACGCAATATTTTTGATACCTAATACACACACACTCATGCATGCTTATATACACATTTACTTATACAAAAATCTATCAAAACAAGTCCAGCAGTCAGGTAAAAATTTTGGGGGGTACCTGGACACAATTCCAAAGTTAATGAAATTTTGGGGTGTTATTAGGGGATGTATAAAGATGTAGTTTACGAGTTTTCCATCTAAATTTCCTTGTGGAAATTTTATGGGGGCCAAAAAACCGCGATTTTTTTTAACTTTTTTCGATTTTTTGCCTATAACTCAAAAATTACGCGTCTTACGAAAAAATATGTCCTATAAAAAGTTAAAGAGCATTAAATTTCCTTCAAGATTCACTGGTCAAAAATATTTTCGGCCTAATAGTTACCGAGGTGCAGCCCTCTAAAGTTAGGCAACATTTCTTAAAATGTACATATTTACTAAAAAATGCATGTCTTTGGCCCCTATCTTTCGATTCTCAACATATCAGTGTATATTATGTATACCCCTTACCTTTTACCACCCCACCCCTCCTTAACCCCCTTCCCCGCCATTATTTATGGAGATATACCTAATAATATGTATTCTATAGGCGAAAAATTAGTAAGTTTTTTAATCACAATACCAAACCATATCAAGAGTAAATTGAATCTGCTGACCAGATCAAGAAGTAAATTGAACTGTTTCATTTAATTCGTTTGACCTCTTTTTCACTCTCACATTATCCCAATTAAGTAGTGTCAGGTAGTTATAGATTTAACTTTAACTGTTTTATTTCTGTAATCTTCAGTAACTTGTTCATCGCAGAGGAAATAGGCATTGTTGTAATCAAATGTTAGCTTACCTGACCGGGTTGGTTTGGGGGTAGTAGAAGCAATTTCCTCATCACGATGTAAAGAAACCAAAATCAATTTTTGAAGTGACAACTTCTAATGGCCCATTGGGCACTTTCGCTTGACTATGTTTCTAAATATCACGTCACGAATTTTTTGAGTAGACACAAGTCAGAGCGAATAGGCGAAGTAGATAGTATATAATAATACGTTATTATAATGTGACTAATGATTTTGAGTGAAATATAGTGTATGCACTCTAAATACAATTCTAAGAATAATTCAATATGGATATATTTATGTATATTTATAATATGTATATTTATAATATGTATATTTATAACCATACAAAACGAGCATCACGCACATCCAATCGGCGTAATTGAATAAATAGGAACATCATGTACCAGAAAAATGCAGGAAGCTATAGTTTTTATACGATTATTATTATTATATTATTATTGTTTTATCAGTCACTACAAACATACAGAAAATAAGGTTTTCCAAAGCATTAATTCCATTAATGGTCAACCATAGTGTAATGGGTTTATATGTGTTTTGGTATGGGTTAGTTTCTCTCAATTCCACTAATTCACGAATTCATAATATTATAATTATGTCTAATCGGTTATAAGATATTAGTACTGTTTTTAAAACAAAAATAATTACCAGTCAATAACTAGTTTCATTCAAAATTGACTTTAATAAAGTCTTTTGTGTTTTGAGAATACATTCGACGACATTTCCTCCCGCCTCTCCCAAAGCAATTATATCGAACTGCAATATGGACTGCAAAACCTCGCAAGCTCATATTTATTCAGGATAAGAGCAAACGGTGCAAAAACATGAATTCCTAAATTTACACTCAATATAGGTTATGTTTTCGGGCATTTTATTCTTTGGTCAAACATTACTCCTAATTAAATGTGAATTATAAAACCATTTGAATTAAGAGTTTTAGCAATTTCGTCAATCCTCCGCCCAAGTTTTGCTTTAGAAGTGCCCTTTTATTTTGTCAGACTACGAATATTTGAGTTTTCTAATAAATATTGTATAATATTATTAGGTTTATTGTATTTGGTTTTTTTTAGGAATTAATTACTTTTTTCTTTCTTTATGTTAAACATTAGAATGTATTTTTTTAAACAAACTTTTATTTAAATGTGTATAAATTATTATTATTATTATTTTGTCATAATTATACTTAAGGCACGCCTATAAGAGTTAGAATGTAGATTTCTAATTTGTAGAATTATTGTTTTTTAAGAACGTTGAGTTGCATTTTGGTTTTATTATATTTTGTGGGTAAACAAAACAACAAAATTAAATATACACTATAATTAGTGTATTTATACATTATAGTCTTGAATTATCATAACGATGATGGTAAAAAGATAACCCTAAATTTAATAAAATCCCCAGTTCTCAAATATCAATTGAACTGCTATAAATCATTTAAAATATAATTGCTTAATAGATACTAGCTGGAAGCCGATCTACGATCTGGTTATGATCCCATCAGCTAAAAATATTTTAATAAATATGTTTAATTGATATGTTTTTATCGATTGACTATTTTAATTTTATTTTGAAGTATAATCAGGTATGTAAGTGATAAACATACTCAATGTACAGTATTAAACATCGTGGAAACTGCAAAGTATGTTAGGTTTGTGTTTAAATATTGTAAATGTATTTAAACATTGTTGTTTGTTTATAGTTTAACGTACCCCAAATGAGTGTAAATACCATATAGGATTTTTTTAGGTTAGGCCTATAAAATTTCACAACTTAATTAATAAAGGGTAAGTTGTAGAAGCTGTTGTTGTTTAACGTCTGTGTTATATTATGATATTTATTAGTTGATATGCTAACATTGATACACATTAGGCCTACCACACAACTTTAAAGGAAACATCTGATTATGGTACTGGCATTGAAAACATTTATGCATCAGCTGTGCTGTGTATTTTAAATGGACAAATTTTACTTTTTAATTTGAGAAAAAGATGTAGAAAAAGTGAAAGGACTGAGAGAAGACACTGTTTTACCTTATCAAAATGTTTTTGTATCTAAACAAAATTACATGTATCGTAATAACAATATTGGCCTTCACTTCAACAAAATAAGAAGCTTGTAAATAAATATGACGACCAATGTTGATGAGCTGGGATTTTAATAAAGACGATTCAGTGATTCTCTGTCAAAAAGTAATCATCTAGATGAAGTGTTTTGTAATTGTAACTTGTAACTGGTAGAGGTCAATACAATTTTGTAAATTTTGTAAAATTCTATAAATAAAATTCCCGAAAATTTTACCTTTGATTTTTTAATGCTAACACAACTTTTAACTAAATAAAAATTGAAATAATATTCCTAGTAGTTGGCAAGACCAATAGAAATGAAACTGCAACAGTAAAAACTAATAATTGCATTTTGTTAGTGTAAGAACTAACAATGTTCTTCAATAACACGAATTATCCATAGTGTACAAAAACAAATGTTTCATATTGGGTTCTAAAGCCACTAAATTTAAGTTTTAGTAAGGATTGCAATTTCGTATCCTATACATAGTGAATATTGTTAAATTGAGTTCGAAGAGATTAGAATGATCACGGTTCTTCCATGTTACATATTAGAGGGGTAGTAAATTACAGCAAGCTTTTACAAGTGACGCTTAGGCTTAAGTTTAACGGTGCCTGAGGGAACGTTTTCTGAAGATAAATATCCTAGACGATAATCCCTGAAACATAAAGAGTCGTTTCCTGAAGGAATTAAAAGGTGATCAACTGGACAATGACATTTATTTAAATTAACAAGATTTAAAGTCACGAGTGAAACTGGTTGTCATTTCAAAGCGAAAATTCTAAGTGCGACTGTGATCTTGATTGACAGAAAAATAATGTGGAAAGAATAATTGAGTTTAAAATTGAGCAGAGCCAAGCTGTAAATATTATATTTTTGGAATAACAGGTAAAGTAAACTTCTAGTGGAGATTTTTATAGTCAAGCTCCCAGAAATTAAATTATAATTATTTTACTTGTTTTTAATAAATTTAATTGTTGTAAAAAAAATTATGTAATTGTTTCTCGTTAAAAAGGAACTATTTTGTCAGTTAAAAAATATGTTTAACTTTACTGGGTTGGAGATAACCAATATGGTACTCAACATTTTAAACTTCTGCCGTTTTAAAATGTATAATACACTAGCTGACCCGTACGGCGTTGCCCGTGGTGGTTGGTATTTTCAGTCTTTTTAACGTAATTGTATTCTTTTTAAGTGTTCAGTCAGTGAGTGGTATTTGGCTTTTATATATATAGATCTTAAATAATAAAAGCACTATTATTGTCATAATAATAAAAGATCTGAAATTATGATTTTAGTAACTTTGATCCCCTAAAACCCCTCCTAAAATTTCGACATTTTTCATACCCTTTCCTAATGAGCACCTATGTTAATAGAGGAAGCTACATACCAAATTTCATTCCAATCGGTTCGGTAGTTTTGAAGAAATCGTGATTTAATAACTTTGATCCCCCCAAACCCCCCATAAAATTTCGATTTTTTTTTCAAACCCTTTCTTAGTAAGCACCTATGGCTCTAGAGGAAGCTACATACCAAATTTCATTCCAATCCGTTTGGTAGTTTTTGAGAAATCGTGATGAGTGAGTCAGTAAGTTAGTGAGGGAGTGAGTGGTATTTCGCTTTTATATATTAGATAAAATCTTGGTGTTTAATGTACTGAAATTCCTATTCATTTTTACGTCGAACGTGAGTGCATTTAATGTATTACACAAGATTTGTTTTAAGTATACGAAGAAAACTGAATTTACCGATGAATTTCTTAATTAAACAGAACAATGACTACCGTGTACCAATTCTAGAAATGTTTGTTCAATTTGTTCAGATGTAGTCAAGCAGAGAGGACTTTAAGACTTAATGAAGCAACAATTTAACATTCTATATATGAAATTAGCTAATCAATATTGCTTCGATAAAATTGTAATACGATTCAATAATTTCAAATTACTAATTTACTAAATTTGATAGGTTATTAGACTAAACCAGTTTACGTGGTACTGCTGTTAGAAACGCTATTAGGATTTTATTTGAAGTCATATAAACCTACCCCATAAACTAGCTAAAGCGGTAACCACTTTTCAAACTTTGCGCACGTAAAATCAAACATTATTGACCTGAGTTTAATATTGTGTTTTTTTACTTTAAAATATGCAATAATTAAGATATAATATTAGGAATCGCATAGTGATCGATTCACGTTATGAAATAATTAACCCTTTCCATCCCGAATTGACATTTTGTTGAAAAAATCTTATTTTTTACTTTTTCTGCTTAGGTAGATAGTATTTGTATAGTTTTTTTAGTTTTAATGTTTTAGCGGTTGCCAGGGAGAATTAAAAAAACAATTTTGTTCAACAAAATGTTAATTCGGAATAAAAATTTGGAAAACGGTTGACCCTAAAGGCCATCCAAGTAACTTCCTGCTAAGTATAATTACAACAAACACTATTTTTGGAAATTTTGAACTGCAATAACTTTTGAATGAATCAACCGATTTTTATGCGATTTGCGGCAATCGATGCAGTTTTTTAAGTCCATTGAAAGAATCAACAACAAAAATTTTTCAGATGAAAAGTTTCGAAGAAATTGAGGAAAAACACTTTTTTTTATTTTCTTTCGTTCACGATATTTCGCGAATGAATCAACCGATTTTTATGCGATTTGCGGCAATCGATGCAGTTTTTTGAGTCAATTGAAAGAATCGACAACAAAAATTTTTCTGATGAAAAATTTCGGAGAAATTGAGAAAAAACACTTTTTTTTATTTTCTTTCGTTCACGATATCTCACGAACGAATTAACCGATTTTGACCGGACTGGTAGCGATCGACGTCGCTTTTCAAGGTTAAAAGCTGATTAGATTTTGGAATTGATCGGTAAAGCCGTTTAAAAGTTATTTAAAAAAAACCTGATTTGAAAATTTTTTATTTCTTAGTTTTTTCGAAATTTCTCAGAACCTACCGGTCCGAATTAGTTGAAATTTTCAGGAAATTTAAGTTTGATGGAACTCTTTAGAACGCCGTTTGGTAGGATCCAATCGGTTAAGCCGTTCAAAAGTTATAAGCGGGTCACATACTTACATGCACACACACACACCCACATACATACAGACAGGGTGACACCCTCTCGGGAGTGGTCAGGGAAGATTCCTAGGACCTCAAAACGTCGAGAATATATTTTTGTAGGTGCGATTAGTTTAATCAAAAACATATAATTATTTAACAAACATGATAAATATTTTAAATAAGACAGTATTTACCTATGTTATCACAATCACCCGTAGTTAGAAGACCGTAAATAAGAAGAAGTAGATAAAGCATCCTAGAACAAAATATATTTGTAAGTATTAACATAAAAATAAACATGCGTTTGTAATATTTTAATTATGTTAGTAATTTCAGGGTGTGCAATATCAGAATTTAATAGTCGTATACAGCATGCTTTCGAATATTTTGTTGATTGTTGTAGATACATTTTTGTACCAGTCGAGAGTTTGTTTATGAACATTTAAACTATGGCAAATATTGTAAATAATTAAATATTGCTTCAAGATGGTTGCAAATAAACTTTATTGTATCAGAATCTTCACATTTATTTTGATGTTGCTTTTTTCATTTTTATTGAAAATTGAATTTTCTGTATCAAATAAATATCTGTTCAGTGTAAATAATTTCTATGCAAACTATGGAATTTCCAAGTTTGTCGATTCACTGTCAATACCACAAAATTCAAAACACACAAAACACTTTTACAACAACTTGAAAGAACTTTACATTTCAATGTGTCTACAAACGCTCTTTCCCACTTAAATATATTGAACTCCTATCCAACTTTCGTCCCCAATACGACCCTGAAAGTTTTCCATTTTGGTCGTACACTGACTCCAGAGTTAACGAGTTTTTCGTCACATTGTTCAATCCTTTGTTTTGAGAATGGTGTTATGGTTTTATTCCGAAACTAGTTAAGTTAAATACATATAGTTAATTCATTGATTTTACTTTACTACGTAGTCAAATGGTGTTTATAGTTTACAGATTCAAAGCAAAACACGGAAATATTACCTGTCAAAATAATAATTTCTGTTAATATACGATGTTATACAATGTAAAACAAGTCCTTCAGAGATAATGAGATAATTATTCTGTTAAGAAAGGTAAACATTTAGAAAGTGTGTGCTTGTTACTATTTGATGGCCTACAATATAAGAACAAAAATTAATTTATTAATAAATAATAAGTCAAATAAATTAAAACTAGGAAAACCCATCTTTTAACTAAAAAGAAGAAAACAACATAACTATAAACATTTTCTTTCGGCTATATTTTGAAATTTAACTCATGAATCACAATAAATGATTACCATTACAGCCCGATTCTTGATTAGACCATTTTTGAGCATAATCAATCCAGTAGAAAAAGATTTTCATAAAAAAAGGCATTGAACTAATTATAACTGAAATTGCATATTTATCTATATATATAAAAGCCAAACCCACTGACTCACTGAGCACGATTTCTCAAAAACTACTGAACGGATTAGAACGAAATTTGGTATTTAGCTTCCTCTAGGGTCATAGGTGCTCACTAAGAAAGGTTATCAAAAAATTCGAAATTTTAGTTTAGGGTTTGGAGGGGTCAAAATTACTAAATCACGATTTATCTAAATCTACCGAACGGATGAAACGTTTTTCAAGCATCCTTAACTTTCTCCTTGATTTTCCTTTTTTTTTTCAACACCCAAGCTCTGCGGGTGGCCTTCTACTCCTTGTGGTTGTCGGTTTTGGCTACAGGGTTGCAGCACCTCACTAACCTTTCTAGAAACCCTCTCTTAGAGATAGCCGACAGCTTTGACATTCATAAGACCTTCAACTCTGACCATGCTCTACACGTCTAGCCTCTGACATTTTCTACTTGGGCTTTCTTTCTCTCTTTTAGATAATTTTTTTTACGAACTTATATACGCGAGTGTAGTGAGTCTAATGTATAAATGACAACATTATTTAAGTTGTTCGCGAGTTCGTGACTAATTATGATTTAAAGCCTATACTCTTTTTACACGGAAACCAGTTAATTCTGGTCCAAGATACCTACCAATAATTCTGCAAAACAACAGCCATCAACCTAACTCAAGTCTTCAGCTAGTTTCATATCTTTAATTTACAGCTCAATTACACAGTGAACAGTGAACAAAAAATTATCCCGAGGTTATACAGTGCTTTTATAAATATATATATATATATATATATAGGTTAAAATAAATGTCTGTCTAATTTTAAGATTTAGATTATTTCTGGATGGGACGAATGCTAGCAACCTTTTGGATTTAAACAGCCTCAAAGGGGTTATTTTCCAAATTGAACTTTTTTTTATTATAATTATAGTGACGTCACAAGGTTCATTTGATCTCTTAACGTTTTATTTTCTTTTGTTTAATATTCCAAATTATTCTTTTATAATGAACATATATATATAAATGTAAGTTGGCCAACATAGTATATTGTTGTATACTAAAACGATTATTAATTATATGTACTATTTTGTCTGTCAATTGTAAACTTCAATTAACTTCAGTTTAAATAAAAGGGTGGGTTAGTTATCATTTTAAGGAAAGGGTTCATCTTGTTATATTTGTCATATTTGTATTTATTTTTAAACTAAGGGCTTGAAACAAAAAAAAACTTTCACTTAAGGGCATATAAATTTTATGTATTTTGAAAACCTTTTTTTTTTATAAATAAATTTGAATTGTTGAATATATAATTATGTATGTAAACTTCTCTTAAAGGAGGGTTTGTTTATCAATAAACAAACATTTGTTAACTACCTGGTTTTTAGTGAACAACCTTGTTGTACGTGAACAGCTAATGCATTTCCAGTTTGACAGTAGAGGTAAGAATACAAATTGGTTTGGTTTGTTAAGGTTTAACTTGTGCAGTCTATTTCACCAGTACGTTTCCATTTAGATTTCATATAGACTGTCACACGGATTGGAATGAAATTTGGTATGCAGCTTCCTCTAGGGCCGTAGGTGCTGTCGAAGAAAGGGTTTCAAACAATTCGAAATCTTAGGGTGTTTGGGGAGGTCAAAGCAACTAACTCACGATTTCTCCAAAACTACCAAACGGATTGGAATGAAATTTGGTACGTAGCTTCCTCTAGGGTCCTAGGTGCTCGCTAAGAAAGGTTTTCAATAAATTCGGAATTTTAGGGGGGGTTGGGGGGGGGGGTCAAAGTTACTAGAATCCCCTATAAAAATATATAGTATAATATATTGATTTATTTTTTGGTTAATATACTTTTTACTTTGATTTGTCTATCCGTGCTAAGCCGGATCGAGCCAGCTAGTGATTCATAAAATTATTGAAAAGAAAATAATAATGTTACAGACATAATAGCTAAAGTGAGAAAGTCAGTAGGAGTACTTAATAACAGTACGTTTTTTTTCTTTTTAGATAGTTTTAGTTTGTATGAGTTTTATTTATATAATAGTTTTTAATTAATAGTAAATGTAATTTGTTAAACTCTCTTCGGTAGTTTATGACCCAAGTACATAGTCATTTAAATCCGTAGATATAGGCCTACACATACGTAGTCATTATGAACACAATTTACAAACATAGAAATGCGTTTTATTTAAATACTTTGTTACTTGTTGTTTTTTATCACTATTGATTTTACTTTCTCACTATACTATAGTATAGAGAAAGTATAGTGATCGCAAAAAAAATCGATGTTGAGATTTTTGTGGAAATATCCATTTTGGGACCCCCTGAGTCCAAAAAAGTGGTTTTTACAAAATGTCTGTCTGTATGTCTGTATGTATGTATGTATGTATCTATGTATGTATGTATACAAAACTAGAGAGAAAACTATTCGATCAATTTCAACCAAATTTGCACCAGACATGTCCAGTACACCAGGGGGTTGTTTTTCAAAATTTTTCAAAACCTTTTTACGTGCATCTATGAAGACCTAATTGACGTGTTTGGTGCAAATTTGTTCGAAATCGATCGAATAGTTTTCTCTCTAGATAATAATAATAATATTTATTAGTTAATCTCCAACCTTAATAAAAGTATACAAAGCTAGAGAGAAAACTATTTGATCGATTTCAACCAAATTTGCACCAGACATGTAAAGTACGCCTGTATAGATACACCAAAAAGGGTTTTGAACAATTTTGAAAAATAACCTTCTTTTTGGGCAAAAAACCCCCAGAAAATCAGTTATTATTTTTTTATAAAAAAACGGCTCTAACGATTTTGATCAAATTTGGCTTATTTGTAGCCTTTAATGTGCCCTACCATATGCAAAAATCCGCATCTTTCTAAAAAATCTCGTTTAGCTAATAATAATAACTGATTTTTGGGGTTTTTTTGGTCATAAAGGGGTTGTTTTTCAAAATTTTTCAAAACCTTTTTATGTGCATCTATAAAGACCTAATTGACGTGTTTGCTGCAAATTTTTTTGAAATCGATCTAATAGTTTTCTCTCTAGATAATAATAATAATATTTATTAGTTAATCTCCAACTTTAATAAAAAAAAACTCTCCTACTCCACCCTACAAGTCTAGTCACAGTGAATC